>JAEIHY010009691.1:0-43755 GCA_018904565.1 Drosophila tsacasi
CATATACTTTATAGGGTCGGAAATGTCTTCTTCACTGCGTTGCAAACTTCTGACTAAAATGTTAATACCCTGCAAGATTATAAAAACAAAAAGTGTTCAATTTTGGGTTCCTTTTTTAATGGGCGATGGATGAACGATTAAATTTGCAGCTTATGGTCTACGGCTGTGATGCATGGGCTGGGAGGATGTTATATGTGTTGGATAGCACTGGCACACAAGGGTGTATGGCCGGGGTAGTGCTATTGTTTATTTCGGCCCGTGTTTCCATTGGTTTCCATGGTTTCCCATTACCGTTCATGATCATAGGCTTTATTTGTGTAAGCGGGACACATCGTAGTTGCAGATAGTTGCTGACTTCGCTGGCTGAGTTATTTAGAGCTGATTTCGCGTCATTGTTATTGTCTTGCATGATCTGGTCGTCATCGTTTATTGTTATTACGTTTGAATGGTACCTACCTAGTCGATTAGGTGGAGCAGGGGTAGAATGGGAAGAAGCTGCCTTTACGCTATGCATAGCTCGAACCTCTAGATCAGAAACCATTAGCATGATCCTGTATTTTCCTCCAGCAGTCAAGTCTACTGGAAGGAGACTTCATGGTTTGAGCAATGCTGTTCAAAAAGAGATCAATTTCGTGCCGGGGCTCCGATGGCTGGGAAGTTGAGCTGTCAACGATAACAAGTGACGAGAAGCCGGGCGAATCGGTGCTCGAGAACGGGTTGCCAGCTGCAGAGTCCCAGCAGCGACATCAAGACGAACCGAGCTGATTCAGACTTTAAAATCACCCACCAAGTGGCCGAATCAGAACAACTGGAGAGTATCGTAGACATTTTGTTTAATTATGATTTCGACTTGGCAAAAGTCTGTGAACTAAATAAAATTATAAATTTTTTGATGTACTTATAACAAAGCTATTGGAACAATTTACTGGGCCCAGTTTCAGATTGATTTGAGAGATAAAAAAAAATAATGTTTGTTCTTTTTCTTAAGGGGAACTCCGCGGGTCTCTTCGTAGATATATAAATATATATATATGTATATGTATGGAATAGGTATCTTGCCTTCAAGCATTCATCTTTAACATACGCATAAAATAGTATCCAAATCAAAGTGAATTAAATAATGACAATGACAAATCTAAGGCTATGGATGAACAATGATATCTTAGAAGTTCTATGGTCTTCGATTGTGATTCAGCATGGGCCGGAAGGAAGTAATATGGGATCCGCTGCTGTTGGGCGCACCCCGCGCTATGGGCGAGGACACGCTTCCGGAATGCGGCTGCGTCTGAATGGGTGCCTTCGAAATAGTGATCAACTTTGAGCTACTGTTGTTGTTTACTCGTATTTGCCGGAGCATGGCCAGGGTATTGCCATTGTTCGCTTCGGCCGCAGGCGTCGAAGGTGCTTGTGCATCCAAAGAGCCGCCATGGCTATGTCGCCCATTTCCGTTTACGCCAATCGGACTCTGAGTTGTTAACTTGTTCAGCGGCACACATCGCACGGCGTCCGGGTCGTTTCGGTTTGTAATCTGCAGTTGGGAAGAGTTCAGTATGCGACGTATATTCTCGGGCAGGTCCTTCGGATTGCCGTTGATGCTCAGGGACGCAGCGGGTGTCCCACTGGCTGACTTATTCGGAGTTGATTCCACGTCACTGTTGTTGTTCTGCATGATCGGGTCGTCTTCGTTAATTGTGATGACATTGGAAGGGAAGTCGGCAGCCGCAGCCTGAACTGAAGCAGAGGAAGGTCCAACGGCAGCAGTAGCAGAAGCAGCAGCAACCGGCGTCGGTGGAGCAGAGGTAGAGGGCGGAGAAGCTGCCTTTGGGCTATTCCTGTGCATGGCTCGAACCTCTAGCCCACAAACCAGCTGCATGATTTTGGCCTTGCCCTCAGCAGCCAAGTCCGCAGGTAGAGATTTCATGGTCGGAGCAATGCTGTCCAAAAAGAGATCCATTACGTGCCGGGGCTCCGGTGGCTGGGCGCTGGCTGGGGCCAACGTCACCGGTTCCGGCGCCTGCGCCGTGCATCTGGCATGGCCCACGGTCGCTTCTCGCTCCATTGTTCGCAGTCGCGTGACAATATCGAACGAGGAGCATATCATGTCCTTGGCCATGTCCAGCTGGCTGCGCTCCTCGTAGCGCTTACCCATGGAGTCGCGCAGGGCACGAAGGACGCGGCGAACCTCCATTGAGCGGCGGGACCGCTTTGCCGGCGGCTCTGCCGTGCTGCCGTCGGATCTGAGATTGTGTAAACTGATCAGAACTGCATTTGGATGGACGCAACTCCAGCACTCACCTCACGCTCATGTCGGCGTCACTGTCCTTGTCCTCCTCCAAGCCCGACTCCTGCACTTCCCCATCCGCTGTGGCCTCTGAGTTGCTGATCGATGGCGCAGCTTCCTTATTGTTCTTCAGCCTCTGCCGCTCCAGGCCCTCGGCATGCTTGCGAGAGGCATCGTGCTGACGCAGGAAGAACACCTTGATCGGCAGCCGCGTATCGCAAATGCGGCAATGGCAGTGATTCTCATCATTGGCATCCGGCTCCAGCCAGTTGTACTTGGACTGCAGCTCGGCCATGGCAGCCTTCTGTCTGGCCTCGCCACTGGCCAAAGCGGCGGCAGTGGCCACGGCCGCGGAGATGCCGTCTGTGTTAACGGCTGGCTTCGGAGGCTGACCGCCGTTGCGCTTCCGTTCGTTGCGCAGGCGAATGTGCCGCGAAGTGCGCTGGTGCTTCGCACCCCACTTGGAACTGGGCAGAAAGATGGACACATCGCAGAGCTTGCACCAAGCGTAGTTGCCGCGCATCTCGTTCTTCTTGTACGACAGCCATGGGAAGCGGCTCTTCCAAACCATCACCTTGCCCTTCATGGTGGCCGGAACGGGCTTCGCGAATGGTCTATCGATGGGTTGTGTCTCTCGCCCTTTGTTTTCCACGGTGCCCGAGTCCGAGTTGCTCTGTCCATCCTTGTCCACTTCCTCATCCTCCCCTGCTGCGGTGTTATAGTCAAACCTCTTGCTTTGCGGCATATTCGCCTTACGCGTCTTGAACTGATTCATGAGCTTTTGATGCCGGACGCTGGACTCGTGCCGGGACTTTGCTGATTCGCTGTGGAAGCGCACGCGGCAATACTTGCATAGTTGTGTTTTCCGGTCCTTGGAATAACATAGCCACGGGTAGAAACGAACTCCGGCGCGTGCCTTGGCCCTCCTTGTATCCGAAGCTGATTTCGCCGCTAAGCTGGTAACGCAAAAGTTATTATATTATTATCAGGTGGGTAGATTTTAGTGCTGGAAAACACCTACCCCTTGTTGCTCTTTTGCTTATCTGACCAGTTATCGTCATCTTCGCTACCCTCGCTCCCAGAACGGGCCTCCGAGTGCGTGGCCTCACTGGGTGTTCCCTCATCCTCCTGCTTCTCCTCTTCATCGCTGGCGTGCTCCTCCAGTTCCCCATCGGCCGTGCTAGCTTCACCGGCTGCCTCGGCGGCAGCGATAGCGGCCAGGTGCTTCTCAGATTTCTCGTGGTTCTTGCGCTTGATCTCCGAATTGCCGTACATAAACCGCTTTTGACAGAACTTGCAGTACGCCAAGTTAGGGTCCTCCGGGTCGGCAATCAACCAGGGATGCAGGTCAGCGTACACAGCCCAGATGCCCCGTTCCGTGGTAGATCTGTAAGGTGAGAAGAAAAGGCTTTCTGTGCTTAGTATCAGCTCTTTCGATGATAAACGGGAGTACCCACCGTCTCCGAACGGGGCCCACTAGCTTGAGGCAGTGGGTATTGGCCTTGCAGTGTCGCATGAAGCTTGTAATTGCCATTTGGCAATTGCACAGCGTGCACCGGCACTGCTGCGGACTGGTGTCTGGAATTAGCTCGAACCACTTGCCGGGGTCCTCGCTGTTAATCAAATGACCGTTGATGGTCACCACGGTGGTGTCCTCTGGATCCTCTTCCAGCTCTGCCTCTTGGTCCGCCTCCCCGTCGAACAGGGAGGGGCCGCTAGTGCTCTTGCTACGCTTACGCTTGCGGCTTGGCTTATCCGAATCCTGCTGGCGCACGGCCTCCTGGTGACCCTTTGAGGTCTCGTGGCGCTTGCGCAGATACACAAACTCAACATTCATTTTGATGTTGCACACGCGGCACAGACCGATGGTGCCATGTGGTTGGGAACGCTCCAGCCAAGGATGCCAACGGAGCCACCGTATCCAATTGAAGTTGTTAAAGGCTTCGATCTCGCTGATGCGCTTCTTTTTCATGGCGACCACGTAGCTCTTCGTACCGAATTCGTGCTTTACTTCGTTGTCACTGGTCCTAAGAAAGGAGTGGAGATTAGTGAGTAAAATCTATTCTTTGGGGATTTGCATCCCAGTTTGCCAGATCTGACTTAAATACTAATGAGAATAAGAATTGGACTATCTGTAAAGATTCGCAAATGACTTCACTGCGCTCTCTGGATTTTGGTACTCACGCTCCCCGAGTCTGCTCCTCGCTCTTCTTGAAGGCCATGTAGTTGTTCTCACGCTCCTGATGGTACAGCGACATGTTGTGCTGCTGGATGTGCTTGGAGCGGTTGTTCACGTTGATGCTCATGTTGCAGTACAGGCAGTAGGCGTAGGTGCCGTCCGAATCCTCATGCAGCATCCAGGGAAAACGCTTCATCCAAATCAGCCAGCGCTTGGCGCGTGGTATCTTCTGGCGGGGGATACCGCCATTGGCGCTGCTGCCATCGTCGAAGCTGTAGTCTTCGTCCTCGTCTTGGCTGTCGACCCCATGCGTTTCTATGCGCTCCAGCAGGCCCATGGGATCGTGGTACGAGTGGTTGCTCTCGGCATCGCTGTTTGGCTCCGTCTTGGTAGACAGGTTATCCACATCCCGCACAGGCTCTCCCAGCAACGGGTCCTCTCCGGAAGGTTTTTCATCTGGATTGTTCAGTGCCGACTGCAGCTCAGCCACCAACGGAGTACTGGCCTCGTCCAGATTGATATCTATGAGGTCCGCGTCCTCCTGCTCCTCAACCACCATCTCCTCGTCGCCGTCGTCGTCGTCGTCCACCAGAATAACCATTGGGGGTTCCACTGGAGGCTCCGCCTCCACAGCTCCCTCCACGTCCATGATTTTCAGCTCGTGTGTTTCCGAGGCAGCACAATCGGGATTCGAAGACGCCATTTTGTGACCGGCGTCGGACACCCCATTGAGCTGTTCTGTGTGTTTTTTTGCCTGATCCATTCCCAGCGGCTTGGGGTTCAAGCCCCAGATTCTCCCCGCACTTTCCACAAAGGTCGCCAGCCGACTCGCAACCACAGCATGCGTTGGAAATGAAAAACAATCAAAAAGTTTGCAAGCAACAACTCAAATTTGCAAATCCGCAGTGCAGAGTGACCGTAAACCATTCGAAAGGCCTGATCAAATATACCAAAATATTCTGAAATACCACTGATAACAGTATATAATATTTCGCGCCTAATCGGAGTTATGTACTTCAATAGGCAATTTACACTACAAAATCGCTAGGTCTTTCCACTCAGACCTCGACTTGTTGCGAGCTCTCTCTAAACGCAAAGGGGATAATATGAGCTGTAGCACAATTAATTCTAGAAGAAGAAGGCGGAGGAAGGAGAAGAAGAAGGAGGAGGAAAACGAAGAAGGAAGAAGGTGGAAAGAAGGGTGAGGATGAAGAAGAAGTAGGAGGAATAAGAAGGAGGACGAAGAAGGATGAAGAAGAAAAAAGAAGAAGGTGGAGGAAGTCGGTGGAGGAAGAAGACGAAGAAGAAGAAGGAGGAGGAGGAAGACGAAGAAGGAAGAAGGAGGAAGAAGAAGGAGGAGGATGAAGAAGAAGGGGGTGGAAGAAAGAGGAGAAGGAAGAAGGAGGAGGATGAAGAAGGGCGAGGAAGAAGGAGGAGGAAGACGAAGAAGGAAGACGAAGAAGGAAGAAGACGGAGGAAGAAGGAGAACAAGGAGGAGGAAGACGAAAAAGGAAGAAAGAGGAGGAAGAAGAAGAAGAAGGAGCAGGATGAAGAAGGGGGAGGAAGAAGCAGGAGGAAGACGAAGAAGGAGAAAGCGGTGAATTTAACCTCAAATGCACGATCCACATAAATTAAACAAAATTTAATTGATTGAAATGAATCAAACAAATTTCAAGAAAATTTAATTATCTGCGTATTATTATCACTCTAGAACTATGTAAAACGACAATTAGGGGCGAAACAAAGTTTGCCGGGACCGCTAGTAAGTAAATAATAATAAATGTACTACAGCGCCGAATCTGAATGTAATGCGATTCTTGGTAAATTTCCGTTCCCGCAGTACGGTCATACAGCAGGCCAATTTGTTTATATTTTGCAAAAAGTCTGTCCAGATGGCGAACCTACAGTTAACTCAGGAAAAACTGTGAGTATTCAACAAGTTATAGTTAAGAATTTCCTTAACCCCGCGACCTCTATTCCCACAGAGATGCTTTGCGCTCGGAATACAGACCACGCCGGCCGTGTGCTCTGTTGAAGTATCCGAGGCCCAAGACAAAACCGGAATACCAGGCTATATATCCATGGTTGCTGCCCGATGAGACGGATCCGCACTTCGTGTTCTGCGCCGTCTGCGAGTGCCGGCTGAGCTGCAAGCGATCCGACTTGGGCAAGCACGAGGGCAGCATCAAGCACTCGGAGAATGCGCAGAGGAAAGCCCTGCCGCCCAGAGCAGAACCGGAGGCGGCGGGTGAACCTTTGGTCATGAAGTGGGAGTATAATGAGGACGAGGAGGCAGTACTGCCCTATGGAACGGGAACCGAGCCTCCCGACGATGACGATGACGACGATGAGGAGGAGGAGGAGGGCGGAGGGGATGCAGACACCGACGCCGAATACGAGCAGGAAGACGATGAGGAGCAGGAAGCGAAGCCGGAATCGGAACCGCTTGTTGATCTCGAAACAGAGCCCGCCATCAAGCAGCAGCGCCGCACCTCGGACACGGACTCTCAACATTCCGGCATGCTGGACTACCTGCCGCTGCACGTGACCATTAACGAGCTGCCCCTCAACGCCCCGGCAGTCTGTTCCACCTTTCCATCCTCCTCAACGACGGCAGCTCCACCCTGCAGAATAACTATCAAGAAGGTGGCAGCTCCCAGCACCCCGCCCAGTGGAGCAGTTCAAGGGCCAGAGATCAGTTCCAAGGCCACCATCACGCCCATAGCAGCCGGTGGTCACTGCTACACACCCTCGCCGCGCACCACGCCCTCCTACGCTGCTCGCCAGTTGCAGTCATTTCAGCTGCAGCACATAACGCCGTTAACGCCAGCCCGAGACTCCCTAGAGCTCTTCTTTGACAGCATCTGTGCCACCGTTAAAAGTCTGCCTCCCAAGCTGGCCACCGAAGGCAAGATCCGCGTAATGCAGCTAATCGGAGAGCTCGAGCTGCGCGCCCTCGGGGATCAGGAAGCTTCATCTCAGTCCGCCGGACACCAGGGCCTAGATCTCGTCGGAAACGCAGAAGCAGGGACAGCAGCCGAAGCGCCGGGCAGTGGTCAGCAGAATGCCACTGTGGCCTCCACCACCAAGTGAGACGAACCGGGATCCGAAATAGGCTGAAGACGTGGCTTAAGCCGACAAATTAGAGTGTCCTAATGCTTTCATTTCTTACGTTTTGTTGATCGATTTTCTTTAATAAATTTATTTATTAGTTGTTATGTGTTAGCTTGTGTTTCATATATGTATTAAGAGTCTTATCAAAAAGGACACTGTCGTCTTATAAAACTTTTTATATGATAAAGGCAGAAAGAGAAAATACCTGAAATTCAAAATAAATATTTAAGAAGAAACATTTAAGCAAGACACTTTGATTATATATCAATTAATAATAAATAACAAATAAATTCCATTCCATATAATGTCACTTGGGTGATGTTACGATTTGATAAACAAGCCCAGATATTAATAAATATTAGTTAATTAAACTTTATTGTAAAAACGATTGAAAGCAAGAGTTAACAGTAAGGCACTTAGAGTACGGATACGCCAGAGGGACTCCCCTTAGAAGGCCTGCTTGCCCTCCAGCATGGCCTTGCCGCAGTAGAACGGAAACTGGACGCCCTGCAGCAGAATTTCCGATATGCCCTGCGAATGGTAACGAAGCGAATCAGTATAATTATGTATACATATATATTTTTGCGGTGTGGGTGGGCCAGATATCGGTGGCAATAAGCCCCGGTTGTGGCCCTGATAAGTCCACGAAATGACTAATTGGTTAAGAATCTACACAGCGCGATAAGGAGCTGCCGCATGCAACTAGGCGGTACTATTAATGACGCATCGCCCAACTAAGCCACACCCCACTCTAGAGACTCAGCGCTCCCTACGGACTGCACCCAAACCAGTCACCCACTTCACCCGTAAACACTTACCGTCAAGGCGGGAATGCAGGAGGCGAAGGCATACACCCAAATGTAGAAGAAGGCGCAGAAGAAGGCCACGAAGAAGGAGACGAACCAGAAGACCAGCAGCCAGAAGATGAACCACAGTGGATTGGGCATCGTGATGAGTGGTGTTGTTTGTTCAGAGCGATTCCAGCTGAGCGATAAGATAAATGTAAGGGATCTGTTAGGTGCTGGGCATGAACACGACGCTTATCAGGAAGTCGCCTAAATGGAACACAGATCCCATTAAAAGACTTTGCAAGGCGGAGTCACACAGGGAAAATAGCTTTGATGATTAACACAGTTTTCCGACGAGTTTTCGCAATAAACTTGTATTATAAGCAATAATTTAAATCATCTATAAATATATGTATATAATTATCTAATTTGGTTTTAACCGCCTGAACTATTTAATATTTTAAATATCACTCCATCAATGTCTGAATATGAGATAGTGGATGTCAAAGGTATTTAGGAAATTAAGTACCTAACAAAATTAGAGTTACTGATTGAATAAGCAACCTATTTTTGGATCTATTAACAGGTAATTTTCAGTCATATTGGCCAAGTATTTATTTTATTTTATTTTTTTTATTTTTTCCTTTTTCTGCGCTTATCTTTCTTTTCAGAAACCCTCCAGAAATTCCAAGCTAATGTGATATTTGTATGTATTCAATCAGGTTTTCCCTCCGAAACTGCATTGCTTAGCTTTCTTTTGCATTTAGATTTCACTTTTCGGTTCGTGACAAACATGCTAACGACCGATTTGGGTCGGTTTTGAGACTGGATCTAGAAGCACTGACGTCAAATCTGATTATGCTCAAAAAAGGCAGCTGGTCGGGGACGGGGTCACCGATGAGGAATACTCAGGCCATGATCTCGACCCCGATTCTGAGTCGAATTCCAGGTTCTAGTGCGCTGATTACGGGCCCTGCTGACAAGTGTCGTCATTATGCAAATCCGACTTGTAATGAAATGTATACTACTTGGGGTGTGTCTTCTTAAGTCATCGAGTCATAAACACAATTACAGAACGTCAGCGAACCGGTTGGCACAATTAACACTCGGAGTAATTCGCCATTCGGATGTTTTAATGGTCTCAGCGAAATGTTAAACATCTGCCAATTATTCGGCACACGCAGCACTATGCGTAAATATATAGTACTGTGTAAATATATGTACTTCCTCCGCGCACCCACGTTGGATCGAAAGCCACTTTGGCGCAGAGTATAAAAACAAACAATAACAAACCAACCAGAAGATCGGAGAGCCGCGAGATCGACGTCCGGGGGATTCGGTAACGGATTGGAGAATGAGCGTCGAAAACCGGCGCAACAAGTATGTATAAGATAGTCTCGTCGGCTGACGAAGCGTTGGGAGTAGAGTCCGCTAACGTTTTGTCTTTAGACAAGAAAGGTACTTAAATTATTATTTTTTTGTTTTTTTATTTTAAGTTAAACTATTTTCTTTTTAAATATGCTAAAGAAAGAAAACTTAAAAAATTGATTTCCAAATTATTAAAAGAATTATAATTAACACACTTTATTGTCGTTTCATTTGCTCTTATTTTTAGGATAGTTAACGATCCACCTTATTCGTTTTGCACCATAGACGGGCCAGTGCATCCAGGGTTGTCACCTGGCGCACTCCACTGCAGAGTTTTTAGTAAAAGCTGTCCGCTGAAAGCTTTCGCTCAAGCTAAGCGGACGCGGGCTGATCTTGGAGTTTCCACGAATTGTACCTGGTTGCTTTTCTAAATCTTGTATATTAGTATTCGTCCATTATGTTATGTTATGTTTAATATCCATTATTTGAGTTTTTTATTTGCCACTTGGGTTTATAGAAATGGTATTTAGAAATGAAATAATTTTAAATTACCATCAAGTTAAGAATATATTATTGAGGTACAAACATATGTAGATGTTTTTGCTCCTATCTATCTCCCGCTGCCGAATTAATTTATATATAAATATATGTATATTATGTATTATTTATGGTATATTAACAATCTCGACTTTCCTATAAGGTGAGCTTCGGAAATCTGCTAGTTGTCATTCGATCGTTGGATAAGTAAGGCCTATGTATTCGGGCGCAGCCTATTAGTAAAAATATTTAAAAAAGCTCACTACTAAAACCTCTCAAATTTTACGATCAATGATCTCACACTAAATGTGTACCTTCTAAAAATGTAAGTATATTACATATAGGAATTTTTAATAATATTTTAAGCTAAACAATTTAATAGGAAATTTTAAAAATTACTGATAACATTCTTATACCTATATATCTTTTCTTGCAAAATTAATAAATCGGGTTCCCCAGCACACGGCGTTGAATAATAATCAAAAGATAATAGTTTTACGATGCATAACACCCTATAAAAACCTATGAAGCGAAGCCCCTCGGCGAATGCCCTTATCACCTGAATTTATCAGGCCATTTCGCTTATGGCGTTAAGCGCTTATCTTTCGTTTCGCCGCATTCCGCCACCCGGCCATCGAAGCTAAGAATAACAACTTTTCCAACCTCAGCTTCGTTTCGCTTTTGTCATCTCGCGGTGCCCGGCGAGCTTTCCTCGTGCCGCAAGAAGATTTTTGTCCGCCTGAAATGCTAAACTGTTATACTGGCCAAGCCGCTGCGTTACTAACAACAACTAACTCTCGTGCACACAGCTGAAGGCTAAAAGCTTTTTTGCGGCTGCTTGTCAATGTTTTCATATCAAATTTCCTATAATATGTAGGCTCGCCATCGTGTGTGTGTGTGTGTAAAAAAGTTTTTCATCCCGGACGCCGACGCCGCTTTGCAGCTGTTGTTGTGGTTGGCTGGCTGGCTGACGGCTCGGCATTTTCTTCTCTGCATTTTGCTGCGAGTCGTCGGGCAAGCTGGTTCCGAATTATTTCGATTTGAACCTGCATTCGATTCGGTATAAAATTCTTATACACAAAAATAAATAAAGCAATTATTGGGTTCATAGGATTAGAGCACTTTTACACTTTGATCCTGTCAAGCCGGAGTTTTCAAATCTTCTCAAAAGTGTTTAGCATACTTTTCGGCCCAAAACAGCTGCAGCTGCCCGTGTGTGTGAGCGTGAGAGAGGGAGAGAACAAGAGAGAGAGTGAGAGAGGGCTAACTGTGTGTGCTTGTGTGTGTGTAATACTAACTTAAAACGTGTGCGATCGATTTTCGGGGGTTTTACTAAAAACAAACCCCAAACAATTAACAAAACCCATATAAAACTAAAACTTTGCCTGTAAAAAAAAAAATAAGAAAGTATCTTTTGTTTAACCCTCATTACTAGAAGCACCCATTTAGTACAATAACATTTACCCAGCTGAGAGTAGCTCTCAAATAAACAAACAAAGCGGCCGTCCACTCGAGATAATGAAATTTGTGACCCAGCAGCCAGACCACAACAACAAACAGCAAATGCGGCAAAATGTCGCAGACGAAAGTTTCCGATTTTGATTCCGAACAAAAACAAGCTAAAGCTTCTTGCCAAAAATACAGAGAGAGAGAGAGAGAGAGTGAGAGTGTATGACAGTTTTTCGAAAGCTGCGAGCGAGGGAGAAAGTAACGCATATTTCCGCTATTTCGCATAAATTTCGGAGAGCAAGCGGAAAAGCCTTTTGCCTCGCTCAACTTACAGAGAGAGAGAAATTTACAGAAATGAGAGTAACAGTGTATTGCCCGTGAAATCATAACAGTATTTGGTGAAATCGTAACGGCATTTTGCCCGTCAAATCTTAACCGGTAAAATCTTAATTTTGTATACGTTAACCGTAATGCCATGACTTTAAACCATATGTCCATTTCATACAACAAATGAAGTCTTAGAGAGTGAAAGAGGTTTGGGAATGAAATCTTGGAGTGTAACAGAATTTGGTGAATAAGGTAACAGAATTTCGGGAATGACTGAAATGAGAGTAACAGAGTATCTGCATCTCTGCTTGTGTAAAACCTATAAATACGGGTGCAAGATACAAAAATTTGCAAGTTTAGCTAGAGACATCGTCGTGTTTTGAGCGGCTGGCCCCCAGTGTTTCGAGCGGATCGAGCGGACTACGCCACTAGTTTTCAATTGGGTGCGCAAAAAAGAAACAGAAAAGCAACAAAACCGAAGGAGAAGGCTGGAAATATAAGAGGCCCAAGACAACGGCACAAAGTAAATCTAAAAGCAGACTATTCATTTCCAAGGGGTCCCCATTTCCCCGTTCTCTATCTGTGTTTTAGCCGCACACACACCACACACACACACCACACACACAGGCATGCATGTGGCATAACACGGACAGAGAAGGATATTCATAGTCAGATTTAGTGTGTGATAAAGTGAAGTATTTGTGCAAAAAACGGGCGCGAATTAAACGCATCAGTCCCTAAATTGTATTTGCAGTTTTAAAAATCAGCGAGTTTGGAAAATCGAAAGAAAAAAAATTGAATAAACAACAAACATAAACAGTGGCACATAAGTGAGCGGCCGAGGGCAGCATTTTTAGCGCACAAATTGGTGAGTTCTTAACCCAAAAACATAGTTTATATTTTAAGGAATAAACTAGTAAGCTATCTCTGCATAAAGATAAGGTTTTCTAGGGACATTTTCACTATCCTTAAAGCATTCGATTATTTAATTGTTTTTTGTGGATCCTTACTCTAATCCTTTGATAAGCCTGTGAATATAAATAAATTAAGTAATGTCTAAATACCTACTTTTCTTAGATATTCTTTATCCTCAGTTATTTACCAAACTCAAATTCCTTCAATTTGTCCGTTTTGGATCCGAAATTTCTTATTCGATTTTCGCATTTAACGATTTTTGATGAGCTCCGTGATCCGTAAAGTCTTCAACATACACACGCACAGAGAGGGAGTGCGAGATGGGGAGGACAAACAGGACACCCAGGGAAAGGAACGAGTGAGAGAGAGAGAGAGTCTTACAAATTCATAATTTGTCTGTTTACATACGAGGACCTGGTCACTGGTATTGGTGGTTTATCGAGTGGGGCTGCCTCAATGGCCCCCCGCTTGGCCCACCACCCACAGCACCGCCAGCGTTGAAGGAAAGCGAAATGCGTATTTTTTTCCTTCTTTTCTTTCTTTTCGGTGTTTTCCTTTTTTGTGGGGCACGTAGGCTCCATAACTTCCGCTCGGTCGGCTCACGCGCACACCTGTACCCACTCCCATGCACACACTTATACACACACTTTTTTGGCAACTCACATCGAGGCCGAGCACATTTAAAATTCTGATGAAAAGACACTTTTACTTTATTCCCTCACTCAACGCTGCACCGGGAAAAAGTTTGCAATAACGCAGGATTCAAGTGGGAAAGTGGAAGTCTCTGCTATAGTCAAGGGTATTTTTGATAGTTTCGATTATATTTGTCAATGAATTTCAATCTCTTAGAAGGCAATACTAAATAGGATTAATAGAATTACAAACTAAAGCCATAATTTAAAATATTTTATTGCTTTTTTCATACGGTTGAAAGCTTGGAATACTTTTATTTTCGCAGTGCCGTGGCTCTTGGTTTTTCATCTCTTTCGATTATTGTGAGCCCGAGTGCGTGAGTGCGCTTAATTCGCAGTAGTGTGTGCGTAAATGTTTCGCTAGATTCGCCGCACATCCACAGTCGTATTCACATTGACACTCTCTCCCAGTCGCCCACATGTCGCTTAATTCAACTGTCGATTTATCACACTTAACCCATACACACCGTAGGCCGAACACCACATAGCACACACCACACACCACACCATATACTATACCCCGAACATAGCACATAGCATACAGAGCACATATCATGTAGCATCATCATCATCAGCATCGTCCCATGATCATCGCGTCATCAGCCACCGGCGGCTTATTAGATAGAAACGCTGATTAGTTGCCCAGATTCAGATTCACGGGATTGCGTGCTGTTCGCAGCTTAGTTCGCTTTAGCTGCAGTTCTATTCTGCCGCTCTATTCGGATTATTATTTTCGTTTTTTTTTTTGTCTGGGGGACTGTTTACACACCGCCGCTGAAGATAGCCAGATACATTTGTGTATCTGTATTTATGAGAGCGTTCAAATGCGTTCAACTAGTTTGCTGGGCTCTGGGTGCCCGATGCGGTCATTGGTACTTTTTTTTTATTGGTCTGTGAACTGCATTCTTGATTGAGATTTATGTTATATTTTGTAGCACTATTTTTGTACCCATATGCATTTCCTATACGAGATGTTTTTAAAAAAGTCGGATTTGCATACCTGTATTGTATTTTATTTGGTTTGAATAACATGTACCATAAATATTTCAGCGAATGTGGTAGTCTGAATGTTTAAAGTTGTTTTAGCTTTATAATTGTATAATTCTGGATGATTCCCTAGCCATTTGGAAGTTTAATAACGTAATTTATTTAATATACATTCAATAAACACGCAAATGAATTAGTGCCTCAGGGCAATGCAAAATCAATTATAATAATAAAAGCAAATCTATTTTTATGGTTAAATCAAGAGAAGCAAATAATAAATAATCAGAATACCGCTTCGATAAATAATCTTGAATTTTTTTGCGTTCGACAAGCCGTAAAACATCGCTGGGTAATACAAAAACGCATTTAAACACACAATTAATCCAATTTGCCATTTGTGTGTGTGTTTGCCTTTAGGCGTGAGGAATTAAGTTTAATTGAATGCCGCTGCTGCTGCGGACTTCCGCTTATTCGGGGCTCATCCATTATCCAACCGGAGCCATCAACTCCGCGCACAATGCATCCAATCGAGCGGATTGCAATTGTGCAATCTCTTCTGCACCGGGGGACAGTGTCCGACAAAAGTGCGGATTCCCGGTGCCCAGTGCAGGAACTCTAGCCAACGATGTTTAAGTTAATTGAATCAGTGGCAGAAAAATGATTAAATCACAAAGGATACCGCCGGCCGTGGGAACTCCAGCTTGGTTCTTTGTATCAGAATTTCACACACACACAAAACACCAAACACACACCAAAGCCACAAAAAAAAAAGAAACAAAAATACAGCAAACAAAAACTCGCACACACAAAGAGCACAGAGCAAAGGCGCAAAGCTTAAAGTATAAAACACTTGAGAATTGTTTTACACTTTTCCGTTTGTGTTTGGCTTTTCCCCTGCCCTCCCATTGCCCCGTCGCTTTGGGTATTTGGTGGAAAAATATTTCTCGCCCCGCCGTGTAATTCGCTGAACAAGCAACATTTTCTCCTTGGAGTTTTCGAGCTGGCTTTCCCGATCATTTTCCCTGCAGACCGTGGGGAGTGCAATGCCTTCCCTTCCAACTTCAACCTTCCGCTCGGCAGCGTCTCCCTCTGCATTTTCCGCAGAATCGACAAACACATAAAAGTCGTGTATTCGTGTTTCAAGCGGGAAACACGCGAAAATATGCAAATAAAATGTCATAAAACAATGCGAAGGACAAACAAACAGGCGAGCATAAAAAGCCAGCAATAAAATTGAAACAAAGGGGACGGTTTTATACCCTCGGCTAATATGAATATTGAATGACGGAGCTGGGGAAATGCCAAAAGAAAAGTTTCTCATATTAAGTTTTGCGACGCGGCGGTGGGATCTACTAGCACTTTATTTGACTCTAAGAAAACTGTCTTTCGATAGTAGAGTGTCCTGAAGTCTCTTTATTTAATTTATTTTGTTGGTCTATCTTCTACAAGGGAAAATACTACATTTTCAGACAGATTGTATAGGCATTTACAGTAAAATTTTAGAGCAGAAACCGGAATCTATCTTCTGATCATGCATTCAAGAACATTCATATCTCCAGAGTGCTAATAACCTACGTGGAGAATGCTCCTATTCGGCACAGACAGGGCACTTGAAGTGCTTCGCAAATGGGTCGTTTCTTGTCCTTTGGACCAGCATTAAAACGCAATTTTATTGCATAGCCCCGGGGGCTTTGGGCCGGCTATGACGATGGGCCATGACAGACCCAGCAACCGAATTGAAACCAACCCAAGTGAACCGAGTCTCACGCAACATAAGCGGAAAACAGAAAAAAAGCGAAAAATAAACAGAAAACAGAAGAACAGACAGCAGACAAAAGGCACAAAGGGAGTGAAGGGAAGCAGGGAATTGTTTAACATTAGTTTTATGTGATTCTTTTATTTGTCTGTGCTTTGGCAACTTTTATTAGTTTTCTTGCGGTCCTGGTTACTGTATAGTACGATGGTTTTCCCTCTTGGACATTGCCCGGCGATAATAACGCGATTTGTTGTCTGCTGCAGTCTCATTAGATTTTATTGGTTCCACCGCATAGAATCTGATGCACTAGGAGGGCTGGGAGTAGAAACCAGGAATGCGACAGTTGTAGCTTATTTTTAAAATGAAAACTTTATGGTGAGCCAAACGAAATTATTTAATGTTGGATTGTAGCTAAATAACCTTAGTTAATGTTTTATACTACAAAGAATCTTTAAATGCAAATTGACATCCAACGCAGTTTGCGCAAACACAAAAACATCCTCGTTTAAAGTATTTTCAAAGCCTTTCTGATCCCTGTGTAGGTTGAAATGCGCATCAGTGTATGGGAATATAAGTTTCCACATTCTCCGCCATTTTTACATGCAGATAATCACTTATAAGCACACACACACATATGTACGCTTTGAGCCCGTGACGTGTACTGGGAATAAACCGCTTGATGTGTGTCCCCCTGCGCGAGTGTGAGTGTGTGTGTTAGCCCTGCTGTTCTGGGCATTAAAAGTAACCCGGGGTAAAATAAAAGCAAGTGCCAAGCGTGGCGCATGTGCCACTCAAAGGCAAACAAATGCGAAGTTCTGGTGTGTCTTTGGGAATACGCGGCGTATGCGCGATTTTAGTGTGATTGTGTTCGCCAGGTTTTTCCTGTAAATCGCTAAGCGAGCAAGCCATTTGTTGTTGTTATCGTCGACGCTAGAAGCTTTGGTTTGGCTTAATGCCATTCCCAGATTAAAGATGAATCACGTCGGCGATTTAAAAAACACCTGTGCTACCTGTACCCCCCGCTTGGGGGGTTAGTTATAAAGTTATAGTGTTTTCAAGATTTCAGGTTATATTTTTGAGGATGAGCAAGTCCACTACTGAGTTTATTAACAATAAGTGATATATGGTATCGATTTATGGGATAATGAATTGCTTATAATCTTTTTAAGCGTATGCTGGCTTTAAAATGATTATAACTTAATTTAAAGTAGTAAAATGTAGCTTCAGATTATCAACACGACTTAATAAAGAAATGTGAAACATGAAACCGTAATCAAAATTCAATCATAATTAATGAGTTGACTCAATTTGTGATTTAAGTTGTGAACCCATTTTATTAATTTGCGTTTCTCTGGTGCGCTGTACTGCATATATATGCAGTATAAGGTATAATTTTTTAATCAACCTTAATTGCATGAGCCAGACTAATTGACAAGCGGCGAGTCAACATAAATATTAAATAACTTTGTAATTAGTGTAACAAATTAAAAATTATTGATGCGTATGCCAATTAAAATGCCATTTAATATCCAGCGTTTTGTACACTTAATTTTTGCCCATTGTTATTGTTGCTGCTGCCATTGTCGTGATTGCTGTAATTGTTGCCGTTGCCGTTGGCGTTGCCAGTGCTGTGGCTGCAATTTGGCTGCTGCCGCAAAATTGAATAACCCAGGCAAGTGCACACGAGCGCACACGCCCAATGATACGGATGATACGGTGTCCCCCAGGCCTCAGTGCCACTTTCTATGCCCCGATGATGATGCCCGGCCGACTGATTATTGTAATAAGCAGCCCAATTAAAACTCTTACGCTCTTATGAACCTAATTATCGCCAGAGCGATACAACAACACCGTCTATCGCCTATCCCCTATCCTCGTTGGCCCCGCAAAACATCAATATTTACTGTTGACTTGGTTGCCTCTCTGCTTTTGTTGGCTGCTGGCAAATTGATGCGTGCTGTTGATGGCCCGATTGCATTATGCAGCCTCAATGACTCAAATCGAGTCAAAGTTGCGGTGCCACCGTGATTACAGGGCGTATGCGCAATTTGTTCGGCTTGTCCGGGCCCCGGCATGATGTTGATGACGTTCCTTCGAGTAATTATCCAGCCTCAGGTATCGAAACGAACAATGATGATTGTGTGCCGGGAAAGGACCTGATCGTATACATATGCATACACGTACATATGTATGTGCATATATTGATGCAGGCCTTTGGGGTTGTGACGTCACTAGCAAGGCTCTGGCATTGTATGAATAAAGGGACGGCAGATGCTATGGATGCTTGCCCTTTGGGGCGCCGCTTTTATTTCTTGCGTCATTTCATATGAAAGCAGCACTCACATTTGACATTTTACAGCATCATCAGTTGAAAAGGGACAAAGGGAGCGGAAACGGAAGGCCATCGGGGATTGAATGTTTAGTATTCATAATCAGGCAGGCACTGGTGGCGTATACTTCATATGTGTAAGATCATTTGAATTCCATTAGAGAAGAACTAGACAAGGTGGGGAAAGTTTTAAAGTTTACTTAAATATTTAATTAGGCAGCCAGGTGGATAAGGAATATTTATTCATTTTAAAATATTGTAAGTAATTACGATTAATAATGGTTTATTTGTGGTTTATATTCTTTTAGGTATAAATAACATTATAAATTTTATTTTTTTGATCATATAATTTGTCAGATATTACAAAATAAAATATTATTCGTATGTACTTTGACATAATAATATATTCAGCCTGTTTGTGGTGCGTATTTACGTTGAACCTGCCCACTCTAAAATTCCATTACTAGAACATACTTCATCTGCTGATTTCGGTCCATTTTTCTGCGCTCTATTTCTTTAGAGACTTTTGCATTCTGTCTAGGTTAACGACTCCATATATTTCATAACCAAATGCATGCTGAAAAATACATAAATAAGAAGCGAAACTGCCATAAATTCGAGTCGAGTCGAGACCTGCGGTGCACGTTTTTGGGTCGTGTGCCGAGTACGTGTCCCGGGGACTCCCCAACCCGCTCAGGTTACTTAATATAAAACTTTTGCCCCAAAAACACACATACACACACAGTTGCTCTCTCTCTTTCTGTCTGAGTGTGTGTGCGGGTGTAAGTGTGTGTGTGTGTGTATGTTTGGAGGCAGGAGCAGTCAGAAATGGCGGCTCCGCTTGAGTTCAGCTCAGCTGCTGTTGGCTGTTGACTTGTCATTTCCCCGATTATTGATTTTTTATTTTGGCTTTAAGTGCAGCACACCCACGGGTAACCCGAGGAGACTCAAGACATCGACACCAAGGGCAGGGGTGTTTGTTTGTGTCGTAGTTTGTGGGTGAACGGGACAGGGATGGGCAGGCACGTGTGAGCCGGGAGCCAGTCTGAGAGAGAAATTCGCACATGTTAGAATACTTTTACTGGAGCATACAATAATCGAAAATACACAAATTAATCGTTGAGCTAAGTTCTCTATATCTATTCGCATATATCAAAAGTTGATATAAACAAAAAAATACGATTTTAAATCCGTTTAAACCAATTACCCTTTACTGGTTATACTTCCTGTTGCATGCGGTTAGTGGTTCCTATTTTCACCCTGTGAATCTGGAAATGAAAGAGCAGGGCGATTGGACAACCGGTATGACGATGGCCACGACGACACGGCTGCGGTGATATCATCAAGGGCAACCGGAGCGCCAACCTGAATAAGTCGCGCTAAATTGAGCGTCTCCGCGTTAACGAGCCCGGTGACGGGCGAGAGCCACTAAAGCCGAACTCGTGCACCGGACGTAATGCCAGTGCCGGGCTCCTGCCGCCTTCCGCCTTCCGCCTGCCTGCTTGTCACTCTCTATCCCACCCACTGCCCAGCCACCCGGCACCGTCCAGCCACTTGCCCCGCGCCACGAGGGTCACTTCAATCGCCGCAGCCGCCACATGCGGCGCCGTGCAATAAAAAACTAAGCGCCACTGGTTCACAGTTCTTTTTTTTCGACTCATGCTGTGCAATTTTGACGTTTCACTGGGGTCTCTCCGCAAACTGACTCCTACGGTTTTCCACTGCCACAGAGCTAGAAGTTAAGGGAGTATTAACTAGTTTGGCGTACAAAATAATATTAAATAAGTAATACCAAAAAAAGAGCTCTTGACATATTTGATTCTTCATTTTGTCAAAAGTTTGTTTAAGCTAAGATGCCAAACTATTCAAGTACTGGGATTATGATCGAATACTAACTTATTTTTCCTGTCTTAAATGGCGACAGGGAAATGATTTTCATATGGCGTCGTAAGAAGAGCAAATGCGTTGATTTCTGGACTTCCTCCGCCTTCGGGCCACGCCCGTGCATTTATTTTATAGTTTGCCTGGCGCCAGACATTCGCCTAATGGCCAACTGGACTGGAGGCCTGTAATCGGGAGTCCTGCTGGCCGGCAAATGAAAAGGTCAAATGGTCAGTGAAAACTTGATGATGATTGTGCCTCATTAAAGCAGATGGCCATATTTTTTGGGCTTTAATGATTGCGTGGTGGCTTATAGAGCGTAAGGAAGTGCAGGGAAATGGCCTGGAAAATATTGAAGAACAAAATTTGGCCGGCGAGATACACATGTTATTTCCTGAGGCAGCCTTTAAACAATGTTTCTATTTTTATCCTCTCCAAGCCTGGCTGTCTTGAGAGGTACAGTTGGCTCCTGCTAGAGACAAGGCACAGAATGACTGTCTTCAGGAATTCGGGGCCCATAATAGACACCTGTCTCTCACCTCCACTGTGTCCTCCCCCGTTTGGTATCAATTAGGCGTCGCTGACTGGCGGTCAGACCTGGCGTCTCTACCCTCCTCAAACCATCAATTAAACCATACACATTTCGTCTCTCCTGCACTGTCAGAAAATCTAGACACGGGTTGTGTTCGTTTTGCAAGGAATTTATCTAATTGTTCTTCAAGTTTTCAAGCTTCGAGCAGAAAATTGATTTTACCGGAACTAATTAAATTCCTGCTGCTCACAGCTTAAATGAATATGCACACGCTCTAGAGCTAGCTTAAAATAAATCCGTTCCGTTCAAAATAAAACGCAGTTTGTTGTTAAATGGTTCCAGGAGACTCTCCAAATTACAAGCACTTTTTTCCATTTCATGTATGCAAACTAGCAAAAATTCTGGGAAAAATATGTGGTTGAACATTTTATGATTACAAAAAAGTTAATTGCGTTTATTCTGAAAATGTAATTCGTGGAAAATTTTTATAGAATGGTAGTGCTATTTTTCCACTTAAGTGTAGCTTCACATTTAATGTATGTATACTTAAGACTATTTTAAATTAATGACTAACAAGAAAAGAACAATTTTAAGAATCTGAGCTTAGAGATCGGTGATTTGAGGGAGAGTAAAAAAGGCTTTATTGTTAATAAAAATTATAAATTATACTTTAGGTCCTCAAAGAATATGCAGGAGGAGAGAAAAACAATACCTCAAAAGCAAAGAATAATGCCAAACACTCAAACTCCTTAAACAAAAATGAAAACACAAACAAAAACACACAGTTAACTTTTCTTCTATTTCCCCCGGTTATTCTCAGCCGAGTTTTCCATATTTTCCTTCGGTCCCTTTTTTTAACAACCTAAATTTTCGGTGTCTCTCATCTTTGTTTTTGTTTCGTTTGCTTTTGTGTTGTTTACCCTTTGGCTTTTACCGTTCGTTTTGTCGTCCGGCGGCCGCCATGTTTTTCAGCCAAATTTTGAAAACAAACGTAAGGGAAATAAACAAGCGATGGGGAGGGAGCGGAGGCGCAGGAAAAACGAGCTGATTGGGAGCAACGGGGAGGTCGAGGGGTGGCCAAACCTTTTTTTCTCTCCTTTGACCTTTGGCCAACGAAGCTGACCCGAGAGGAGAGGAGGGTGAGGGTGGGGGTGAGGGTGAGGATGGGGAGCTGGCAGCGGGCGGACGGGGATGCTTTCACCTGGCCACCACCTGGTCATGTCCTTGTCATCGTCGTCATCAGCAACGCCTCTCTCTCTCTTCTTGCGCAGCGAAACTTTTGAAATTATAATTTAATTTGAATGTCATTAAAATTTTCGCGCTCTCCGCCGCCACCCTCTACTGTTCATTTTCCCGCATTCGCTTTTCCTTTCGCTGGGCTATCATATCCGCGACAGAGTATTCGTGGCATTTTCCTGGCTAAGAAATATAAACCAATGCGGACACAAAGCAAGGGTATCTTTGCAAAGAAAATGATTAAACAATGAACACAGATTTGAAGTGCCAAAATCTGTGCAATTTGAAAATATTTATGTATATTTATGGAAAGTTTCATTAAAATCATAATGATGTAATCACACAATTTTGGCCTTATTAGAAAATATCTATAGAAGAAATAGGGAGTTCAGTATTATTTTTGTGGTTTTATTTCTTATAAAACTCTTTAGATCAGAATTTTCCTATAAATTTCAATTTCAAACATCCTTGTTTCTTAATTCCATTTTCTTGTCTTATGAAAGTACGCTTATAAAATGTCACATTTTCCAAGAGGTTTCCACGAATTATACTCAGACAGCTTTTTAGACTCAAACACACATTTTCCGGGGGCTCAGAGGATGCTCGAGCCAACTTTGAAGTTGCAACTTTTATGAACACCCCGCAGTTGGCAAGAAAAATATCTCGTGTCAGCTGAAACTAAGCGCTTAGGTTGCGAGCTCCCAGGCTTCGGTGGACGTAAAATATAATAAGATAAATAACAACTGTGCTCACGACTGCGAACTGCTTCCCCCGCTGGGCAACAGAGAAAAATTTGCGTTTATGGAAAAGTTGTAGAGAAAACTGCAAGGCGAAGCGTGAAGAGGAAAAATTGCTGCAGCCGCAAGAAATTAGGGAAATATTCACTTAGACCAGCACATCTTATCTCGCGCCGAACACGCGCTTGTAAATTTTGCGAATGGGTGCAAAAAATTCAGTAATTTAAAGAGTGCGACAGTTGCCGTGGAAACCCGGAGAAAAAGCCAGGAACGTGTAGAAAATTAAGCTAATTTACTGAAAAAGCGAGAAAGCGGGGAAAAATTAAATTGCCAACTTGCAACTCGCATTTTGGTGGCGTCTTAATGCCATTTTAATTGTGCGGCGAAATAACATTTAAATTACTGCGGCGCCAGCTGAGAAAGTCTCGTTGCTCCTTTGTCCTTTTGCAGACAAGTTACTTGGCATAAAGGAGCCAAAGGGGTCCTTACGACTGGGGGCACTGCAGCTGCAGGAACTGGCAGAGCAGGGCAAGAGGCGTGGCAGTGGAGTTATTACACGAGCTCCGTCTAATGGGCTGTCAGCATGCAAGGGTCGGTCCTCCTTGCTCCTTGCTCCTTACTCCCCATATCCAAGTCTAGTTTTCTGGCTCAATTTGACGCCAGGAATTGCAGCAACTCGAGAACGTCAAGGACAAGGGCTGAAAAAGCCATTTCCAACCTAGAAATATTTGTTTTTCCTCAGCTTCCCATGTTGAATTTATCGACGAATAACAAACAACTTTATTGTTTGCCCAGTAGATGGGACCAGGAAGGTCGTAAAACCTGTATCTTAAATTGTGTATTAAGTTTAAGTTTTCTCGTGGATGAATGCAATTTGTTTTATTTTAAAATTTACTAAGCTTCTTGTTCCTTTTTAAATATTAGATGTAAAATATATAAGGATGACTTAATTAAATATATTTATTACAAAGGGTATATCCTTGCAGGGTATTATAATTTTAGTCAGAAGCTTACAAAGCAGTGAAAGAGTAATTTCTGATCGTATAAATTATAAATATTCTTGATCAGCATCAGAAGCCAAGTCGATGGAGCCATGTCTGATGGGAAAAAAATGTATTCGAGTTTTTTAACATTTTCAAAGGGGTTACATCGTCAAAATGGTTTAATAATCTAATAAAACCTAGAACTGGAAATCTTTCCGAATGGAAATACCTGCTTCTTGGGCTCAGTTTTGCTATTTTTAAGCTTTTAATTGTCTAAACAAATTCGCATAGAGAAATTTTGATTTGAAAGTTCCTAGAATGTGGATATTTTTAGTCTATTTGGTGCCAACCTCTAGTTCTAATTCTAATAAATAAAACTAACATAACAAGCCTTGCACATTTAAATAAATGCATTCTTGGCTTAGTTATGATGTTTTTTTGATACAATTAAAAGTGCAAAGGCATGCAAACTTTGGCTTTCAAAAAGTTAGCTTCCGTTCTTGTTATCATTTAATTTAACGTAGCTTTCCATTGATAATTTAATTTTAATGTGAATGTACTACTAAGTAATACCTTTGAAATGAATGCCATATATTTCTCTCAGAGTTCCCTCCCTTTGGTTAACCCGACATCGCTTGCTTTGAAAGGATATTTGCTTAAATCGGTCAAGTGACTCTAATGAAAGCATATAAGAAAATATGTTTAACGACGTTTCAGGCAAAGCCTTAGAAAACGATATGCGCCACTCGAGAGAATCCAGTGAGTGGCTCCGCAGCTGCTGTGTGTGTGTGTGTGGGTTACCCACCGGGTGGTGCGGTGGTGGCAAGTTTTGGGTGGACCTGGATGGCACTCAGGACTTTTGAATGCAAGCCGAGACCGGGAAAGAAGGAGCTTTGCATCTCAGCTCAAGTGGTAAACACACACACGCACACATACTCGCACACACTGACACCAAAGCAAACACATAAATATTGCAGCATACAAACGGGGGCAGACGACACAGGCACCCAACAAGTCAACTCGCACTCGTACTTGCGTTTGTGTACGTGTTCGTGCGGTGGGAGTGCACCGGTAAAAAAGAGGAATAAATATATATATATATATATATATATATATATATATATATAAATGGAGTGGTCCGTTAGTCTGAAATAAAAATCGAGATCTTAGTCTTGAAATATTCGTGGAGGTCTAGGGAAGGTATACGAGGTGAGAAAAAGTCGAATAATATCTGGAAAAACCCTTAAAACAGCCTTTTTCTATCTTCCATTCAGAATAAAATATGCATTTTGTAATAGTAGGCAAAGCGCCGTCAATCATCCTGATGTAAAGTATTTTTTTTTTTTAATAAATAAATAAGATTAGGAATTAATTTAGATTTAATAAAGTAAAGAAGAAAATAAGACAGAATAGATTTAGTTTTAAGAAAATTCGGCCTTTATTCTCTGTGCAGAAACTAAAGCCAGACCCCGGCTAGGAAACCAAGACAAATAGCATAATGCCTGTTCTTTCTATTTGCAGTTCAAACACAGCCGGAGCCGGAGAACAAAGGACCAGCAGCCGGAGCGGCGCTGCAAAAGTGCAACAGCTGCACAGGAAACCGTATCGAGTCGAGCAGAACAGAGCAGAAGCCCCCCAATTTCAATTTAAATCCAAATTCAGGCACAGTCCAAGACCAGTTCCGAGCCTGACAGCTGCCAGATTTCCGATTTAAACGCTGCTGCGGCGGGAGAATGTGTAGTGCAACACACGGGCGGCAGCTTCAAGTGGCAACTGTGGCAGTAGCGGCGAACACAACCGGATAATAAGTCGTAGTAGATGCGCCGGGCAGGCATCCCGTATCCGCCAGAGACACCAGATCCGTTCCGGACCGTATCCAGCGTGCAGCAGCATCCGTGCAGCCCAGCCCGAGACTGTGGTTAGTGCAAGTGACGTCACGCCAAAGTAGGACACCGCCGCCCATTGCCGACCGTCGCACCGCCACTCGCTCCGCCCTGCGCACTAGCGTCATGGCCTCCATACGGCAGAGCAGCCTCCTGCCCGCCACCTCATTCTCCTCCTCCTCCTCCATCCTTTCACTTCCGTTGTCGCTGCCGCTGCCGCTGTTCCTGGTGCTGTCGCTGCACCTGACCGGCGTCTGCGGCGTCATCGACCGCCTGGTAGTGCAGACGTCCTCCGGCCCGGTGCGCGGCCGCTCGGTGACGGTGCAGGGACGCGAGGTGCACGTCTACACAGGCATTCCTTATGCCAAGCCACCCGTCGAGGATCTGCGCTTCCGCAAGCCGGTGCCGGCGGAGCCTTGGCACGGCGTCCTAGACGCTACACGACTCCCGGCCACCTGCGTTCAAGAGCGGTAAGCTTATAACAATTCTTGCAAAATAACAAAACGTTTTCTGATTGGGAAACTATTGAAAATATCCATTGATTTCCGGATTTGTGTTTTGCCAGTAAACAAGAGGGGGGAAAAAGCGAATTGTCGTCACTGGCTTAGCGGATTTCAAGGGGGTTACCCCTTGGAGAGGGTTCGTTCGCTCCACTTGTGCGTTTGACCTAGAAAGCGAATCGCAGCGCGGCTGCAGTGGCAGCTCACTGTTGACCTAACTGTTGCCAGTGACGTCATGCCGCATTCGAAAAGCCGGCCAAAACGGAATGGGCCATTGCGAAACGTTGCTCTGCATGTTGGCCCTGCCAATTGCAATCGCACTCTGATTGCCTGCCCCTCTAGAGGAGGAAAATATTGTTTGCAAAAGTAAAGCTGGTGACGTAGAAGCATTTGGTAACTATATCGAGAGTTTTCCTATTTAAAATTCCCCAAGATAAAGAAAATATTTATCCAACACTTTTTTGGCTAACTCCTTTTTGGGGAGACTTTACTTTTCCTCTTTAAATAGAAAAGTAAAGTTTTTCCAGAGCTGAGCAGAGCCACACGCCCAAAGGTAAGGCCATCAAAGTGTGTGTGGCAAAAGGAAATTAGAAAAATATAGTGATAAAGGCGAATGACAGCTGGCAGAGAAAGCCGTAGAGAAATCGCCTCTCGCTCTCTCCGTCTGTGATAAATTACTTTTATGCGAAACGGCAAAGTTAATTTTAATGGACACGAAGCTAAACACACCCAGGCACATATGTACGTAGCCCCATGTGGGCGCCCTTAAAGGTAACATATCTACGCAGACGGACAGACTAATGCTGAGCTTTGTACGAATTCGTAGGATATCGATTCGAGCGATTCAACATTTATAAGGCGGAGAAACTATGTCAAATTGTAGGGGAGAGCGATGGGCTCTGTATGTTGGCCGGAGTGTCAGAGTGAAAGTGAGGCGGGCAAAGCGGAAGAGAGAAAATAAAAATAAATAACACAGCTGGTTAGCTTTTCGTAATTGGCATGACCGAATTCCAGATGGGGACAAACAGCCTTTGATTTGCATATGGGTCAGTAACTAATCAAGAACTCCCCCTCTGTCTGTCTCTGCTTCCCCTTTCTTTAACCCAGTTACGAGTACTTTCCGGGCTTCTCCGGCGAGGAGATCTGGAACCCCAATACAAATGTGTCCGAGGACTGCTTGTACATCAACGTCTGGGCGCCGGCCAAGGCACGTCTCCGGCACGGACGAGGTGCCAACGGGGGCGAGGTAAGTCAATCATCTAAATTTTGTCGTTTACTTAGGGAAGAGTAAACAGTGCTCCTGGCTTGTGTTACCGAATTTAAAGAAAACTAGTACTAACCCATCGTTTGCTCTCCTACGAATCAGCACTCCAATGGCAAACAGGCCGACACCGACCACCTCATACACAACGGCAATCCGCAGAATACGACCAATGGATTACCCATTCTGATCTGGATATATGGTGGCGGATTCATGACCGGTACGGCCACGCTGGACATTTACAATGCCGACATCATGGCCGCCGTGGGCAACGTTGTAGTGGCCTCCTTCCAGTATCGAGTGGGAGCCTTTGGGTTCCTCCACCTTGCACCGGAGATGCCGTCGGAGTTCGCCGAGGAGGCGCCCGGTAATGTGGGCCTCTGGGATCAGGCTCTGGCTATTCGCTGGATCAAGGACAATGCCCACGCCTTTGGCGGCAATCCGGAGTGGATGACCCTGTTCGGGGAGTCGGCGGGTTCCAGTTCCGTGAACGCCCAGCTCATGTCGCCGGTGACCCGGGGTGTGGTCAAGCGGGGGATGATGCAATCGGGCACTATGAATGCACCCTGGAGCCACATGACCTCTGAGAAGGCCGTGGACATCGGCAAGGCGCTGATCAATGACTGCAACTGCAATGCCTCCATGTTGAAGGTGGGTAAAGCGAAGAATTGCATATGAAAATACGATTCAAATTTAAATATTTATATAATTTGAATAAAATCTTTCTTAAATACCACCTCAATTTATTACATTCCCCCCGATTTCAGACCAATCCCGCTCACGTGATGAGCTGCATGCGATCGGTGGACGCCAAGACCATATCGGTGCAGCAGTGGAACTCGTACTCCGGCATCCTTAGCTTCCCCTCGGCTCCGACCATCGACGGGGCCTTCCTGCCGGCGGATCCCATGACGCTGATGAAGACTGCGGATCTGAAGGACTACGACATTCTGATGGGAAATGTCAGGGATGAGGGTGAGTGAGCCATGGTAGCCTCCCATCGACATCGTCACGAGCATCTTCCTCTGACTTTATCCGGCGGTCTGTCGTTATCTCCCCCTTATCCTTTTCTGGGTCGTCCTTGCAGCTATTGTTGCATCCTCTGCTGCTGCTGCTGCTGACGTCAGCGCTAAAGTTTATCCAAAACAAAGTACTACCCATTGCCAATGTTGTTTGCCAAGCTTTTTAGCCCGGCATCCTTCCTCCTTCCTCCTTCCTCCGCTCCTTGGCGCACTGAAAACTTTTTTGCAGCTCGCAGCTCTCGTCCATTTGAGATTTTATTACTTTTCTGCAACTATACATATATTTATGTACAGTTTTTGTTGTGGCCTGGCCTGGCCCGCCTGGCAGACAAAATGCATTTTATTGTTGTCGTTGTACGGACTGCCGGGGATGGGATTAAGGATGGCAATGGGGCCGAGGCGCTGGCTTAGACTGGCTGCTTTTCAGAAATTTCCCCACCACATTTCGAGCACTCGTAATGCATTCGGTACTTTCTGTTGGCTCGAGTGCTTAATTTTTATGGTTTATTGCATGACAGGGAGGGGTTCCAGTGGTGGTTACATTGTGCTCGGGATAGTTTCGGTTTTGCTGTCACAAAACTGCACTTTGTATAATGTTCCGTACAGTTGTTGGCCTTCCCGGCTATGGCTTTTGCCCTACCTACACACAAATTACGTGTTTTAAGAACTTTACATTTTAAATGCAAAGTCTAACCGGCAAAAGTTGTGTCTCTACGGTCTAGGTTTAGTTAAATAGACTCGAATAATGATGATGATCAAAAGCTAACAACACACTTTATGGTGTAGAAGAAGCCTCTTTTGGCGTATAAATACTTTACTATAGAATATAATATCCTGATTTATAATGACTTTACTGAGGAAGAGTTTCCTGCAAGTATAAATAATGGTTTGATGTTTTCTCTCTTAATCATTTCACCTCAATTTAAGAACAATACTTTCAAATTAAGAGCTTTCTTAACTTTAAATTTCGAGTACGGCAAATGTCAATGCTCCGGAATCTCTGGATTCAAAATATTCCGAAGTGAAATACCATCGAAACTTGCCAGACTCGCCCACGCAAATTGCGGTGAACCCGGGAAAAATGAGGGAAAACCTCTGTACACAGACACAGTCACTCACGCACTCTCACAGATACGCCGCGGCGCTCAGCTGTGCGGGACGGCATCATAAATTATTTAAATATATTTCGCTCAGGTGACAGCGGGGCGGTGGGTGGTCTGCCAGAGAGCAACAGGGAAAGGGAAAGCAAAAAGCGAGCCCTCATTTCGATGGGCGGAACGGGACGCGTGAGTGGCACACGTGCCGCAGCTATGTATATCGAGAGGGGCAGGTTCCCTTTTTAGGGAGAGGACGCGGTGAGAAGGGAGCTGGGAAAACTATTGCCTCTCAAAGTCGAGTTAAAGGTCTCTGGTAATTATTTTTTATTAGTCAGGCTAACGAGAAAAATTGTTTAAGCTATTATAGGGTCATAAATTCAACATCCCATAATATTTTACAGCTTTTGTTAGATGTATTATAGCTTCTGCGGAGTTTTTTGCAACCAATTTCCGTGGAACTCAATAAAAAATATGGTTGTTATTTGGTGTTTGGTTATGAAGTTGTAATTATAATAGTTTATTTTATTTTAAAGTCTAAAGTCTACAAAATAAATAAGTTCCTCGATTTAATCAGAATAGGCTTGAAAACCTATTAATTTCAAATAAATGTTGATGGGAACTTTTCCTCATGCCAAAGGAACTGCTGCTGCTCATTCTCTTATTGAAATGTATATGTATATCGAAGCTGGCTTTAAGCCTGGCTAATACTCGTTTGAACATTTTTCTTAAAGACAATTCATACAAGTCTTTTGGTTTTAATTAACTGACAAATAATTTTTTTATTAAATCCCATTTCCCTTTCCCATGGGGACAAACGGGCTGCCTCTGCAGATTCAACCATAATTTCGCCCCAATTCGTATCCTTCTTCGTATCCTCCGCAGGCTGTTATTCTTCTCAATCTATGTTAGTGCGTAACTCTTTGTGTGCATTGTGCTGCCAGCTTTTCCGTGCCAGGCCGTGTAAGTGGCGCACTTGTAACAAATTTTCCGTTTGCGTTTTCCTTTTCTTATTATTTCGCGAGCTGCCGCCACCGCAGGATGTCGTTGGTTGGAGGAGGTGGCACTGGGGTGGGTGGCGCTGTGTGTTTCTCGTATAACAGATTGAAGAAGATTCTCAGGGCTTTTGTGCCAGTTCGTGCTCTGGCTCTGGCTCTGGCTTTGGCTCTGGCCTGGCTCTGGCTTTCCTTTCGATTTTCTTGTTGCTGCTGCTGCTGCTGCCGCTTGTGGGCAGTCGCTGTTGTTGCGGCTGTCTTGCCAGGAGTGGAATAAGCCAGAAGACACGTGTGCTTTTCTGCTCACTTTCACTCATTGCTCACAGCTGCTGTTTTCCGCTTTCTCTCTGCTGCGCTCTCTCTCTCTTTTGCTGTGTGTGTGTGTGTGTTTACTCTCTTTTCTATTTTCTCTTGGCCAAAAAGGTGTGCGTGCATGGCCGCCAGGCAACTGCCACCATTTTCCATGGGCAGCGCGGCAGCACCGTTACTCAGCTGAGCGTGTGTGTGCGTGTGTTTGTGAGTTCAAGGTCATCTAGCATTTGCAACAATACGAATACAAATTCAAATACATTACGATGTGCCGCGCACATGAAAGCATCCTTTTTCTGTTTGTTTTTGACAAATCCGGTGGCCTTTGTTAGCCTCTCAGAAGCCAGATGATATATATTATATTACATACTTTTATGCGTCCAAAAGAGCACTTATGCTTAACCCAAATAGAATAGTATCCTAGTTGAACTTATTACCTAGTATAAAGTTATATTCTTTCTTAGGAAACTAATAAATAAAGATGTTCAAGGAGAATATCTTATCTTTTGGGTTAAGGTAACCTCAGTTTAGTTATATATTAACAATTAAACCAAAAATCAACTTGATGTTTATGTATCAACATTAAGTATTCTAGGCAATAATAAATATAATAACAATATTTGCTAATTTTCAACAGGAACAGTGATTATATGCATGGGAATAACTTAAGCGGCATGACGTTGTATATTGATCGACTTTTAAGTGACTTAATAGCAGATTTTGCTTGGGGCTCTCAGGCTCGCGAGTGCAACGAAACTTTTGGGTGCTTAAATAATTCATTTTTGGTGGAAGTTCCTCTCGAGGTTGCATGCTTCTTAGCGCGTGTATGTGTTTTCGGGAAAGCCCCTGTGTGCAGGCTTCCTTGCTCGTATGTATATGTGTGTGTGCAAGACAGCTTGTTTGCTCGTTAATTGCTTCGCGTTTCGAGATGGCCAACTTATCGCTGGCTCCGCAGTCGCAGTTGTAGTCGTAGTTGTAGTCACTCCCCAGGACCGCGTCCCGCCGCCTCCGGCATGGCCAACGTACGGTGGAGGTTTTAACTATGTTGTTGCTGCCGCTGCTGACTCAATTATACACTCATTAAAACCGTATTTACATTCCGCTTATGCGTGTGCGAGGCAGTGGGTTTCCCGCAAAAAAGCACTGAAATTTTGTGGCCACAGAGTGTGTGTGTTTTTGGCAATTTAATTAAAAGCGTATAGTTGAAAAGCGCAAGGTCTTTCTAGCAATCAAAACGAAATATTGATATTTATGTTTTTTTTTTTTTCGAAGAAGAATATTTAAAGTAATATACATAGTTAAAACGCTTGCAACGATGAATTATTTTTAAGTTGTTTAAAAGTTTGTAAGATTTAAACATATAACTTACATTATTCCCCTTTTTTTTATTAGAAAATCGGAAACCTACTCACTTCCAGTCTTAAATAATGTTTAGGTTGTTCAACTGAAATAAAATCAATTGAAGGAAATGTATTTTATGTTGATAGTAATTATTGCAATTGTTCAATTATTAAACCCATTTAATCCAAACTAATTCAAAATAGATTTTTGTATTTAAATACACATTTGCACGATATTTTGTTAGCTTTTAAATATTCTACCTTTTAAATGTAGCTTAAAAACAACCTTTTAGCTTAGCAAAGCTGCAAGTGCAACTCTTTGACCATTTTTCTAGGAAATACACATCGACTTTGGCAAACGACAGTTTCAAGCAGCCTTTTCAAGATTGTTTGCAATTCAAGTCAGAGCTTTTCGTGCTTGGCTTTGCATAAGGTTTTGACCTTAATGGAATCGAAGCAAACATAAACACAGAGGGCCGGCAGGATGGATTTGAATTGGGAATGGGTTGCACGTGCCCCACACACAAACACTCTGGGGCAGACTCTCCAACTCGACAGTGTCCTGATGTTGTGTGGCTGCTGTGCAGTGCTCGGCTGTGTTGTGTTGCTGCTGTCGCCGCTCATAGGCAGCAATTATGGTTCGTTAGTGTGGCCCGTATTTGAAGTGTGCGGGAAAGACAAAAGCCCGAGAACAACAACTCGGCTAACAACAAGTGCCATAAAAATTAAGTTAATAAAAGGCAACGACGACGAGCCGCTTTGTTCGCTCGTCCTTCTTGTTGTACCCTTTAATCAAAGGGTGCAAGGGTATATTGTGTTCTGGATAACCGATGGCAATTCTTCTTTTTGAAATATATATTTTTTAGGTGAGTCTGGCAATTGGTTTGTAAAACCTTACTGAAGATTCTGAGAGAGCCCTAAATGGTTCTTCATGTTTGTCGGTTGAAAATATGCATTTTCTAAGACGAGGTATTTCATGCCAGCCTATTGGTTAGTCCTGGCTTTAGGGTGCACACAAAATTTTGTTTATTCTGTTTTGCACTCTCTCACTTACTTCTCTGCCAGTGTTACGATTGCTGTTGCTGTTGCTGCTGATTCTGCTGGGTCCTGGGCTCCTTGCTTTCTGGGGTTAATGCTGAAAGCGGTGTCCTTGGCACGGCCCACCACTGCGAAGCGGCATCTTGAAGCACCGTCTGTAGTGGTAATTGTTTTTTCGGATCGCTCAACAGTCCTGCTCCCTAACCCATCCCGCCTAGCTCTCCGCATTGTTGTGGCATGACCTCGCACTGGTTAAGAGATCTCTCACCGGCTCCCCGGCTACCATTCTGTTTTGCAGGCACTTACTTTTTGCTGTACGATTTCATCGATTACTTCGATAAGGACGATGCAACGGCCCTGCCACGGGACAAGTATCTGGAAATTATGAACAACATTTTTGGCAAGGCAACGCAGGCGGAACGCGAGGCCATCATATTCCAGGTAAGCTTCCCCATCACATTGACAATGCTCTGATGTGGACTGACTAACTGCATCCGACATGCCTTAACTGCATCATGCTAGTTGCATGTCAGCGGCAGACTTGCAGCGCGATCTAAACACATTAAATGTACGTCAGCTGCGACGGCTGGCTGATTGAAATGCATTTAGTGGCTTTATTCAGTTACTCTGTCCTGTCGCAAGCGAATTTCATTTTGCGACGCCATGTGGCAATCTGCGTCATCCGTGGGATATGCATTTGACAGCCGTGCCGCTGGCTGCACTAGAGCCGGGACAGAATCCGGGATAAGTCGACCCTGGGAGACTTCGAAATGTCAGTCCGAAACTAGTTGAACGGAAATTGGCTTAACTGACAGATAACTTCATTTCATGATTGTGGCCGGAAATCAGTGCCAAGGGAGTTGCAAACAGTTTCTATGACGCAGTTCAATGATGGCACATTTTTCCCTTAGCAGTAGAATTTAAGTACAATTTTTTCTTTTCCTTCGGATATTGCTGTCTTAATATTGGCGAACTTATCTTCTGTATTTCACAAGACGGGATATACTTTTAAACTCTAAAGATATGCCCAGATAAATTATAGTTCTTGGTCGAATGAATTAGAAAGCATAAAAATTACTTACTTGGTAAACTATAATCCAGTCTTACAGTTTTAAGTTACATTGCTATAAATACAAATTTTTATAGAAATTTGATCATTCCTCTAATTTGTTTCTCCTGATACTTCGTTTTTCTTCGAATTACAATTTTAATGGCAACGATTTTCTTTCTTCTCCAGTACACCAGCTGGGAGGGCAATCCGGGTTTTCAGAACCAGCAGCAAATTGGACGCGCCGTGGGCGACCACTTCTTCACCTGCCCCACCAACGAGTACGCCCAGGCTCTGGCGGAGCGAGGCGCCTCCGTGCACTACTACTACTTCACACACGTAAGTACTCACAACCGTAGCCTTGGCCAGTGTCCACTGTAGCCACTGATTGCGCGGCCTGGCCGCCATTAAATATTTCTCAGCCTTTCACACGTAAGATGGCGTCGAAGCGCGTGCGTCCGATCGAAATGCGGTCAAATGGGGCGCAAGTGGCGCAACGGAATAAAAATCCACGCTGCAACTGCAATTTGTTTGTCATTAAAATTGCACACAAGGCTAATGGCGGACAGCAGTCCGGCTCAGTTTCAAAGTGGATACCTGTCGCAGATATTTGTGCACTGGGGGAAAATGGCTTTAAACTTAAGAGTAGACTTTTTAATCAAATATAGAGCGACTTAACACATACAGTTTGGTTGGGAGCTCCCCCCTTAAATAACACGGCGGGATATTATAGTTTTAGCGAGGAGTTTGAGTGCATTGGAAGAGTCATTATCAATGCATTCTTAGCTTAGCAATAATAACTTTAAAATTTAATTGCATGCTAAAAGGGTATGAAAACTTCGGCTTTCAATAGCTTGCTTTCTATCTTGTTAATTTCTGACACACATACGTAGCTACGTTCTAATTTGGAATATCCTTTCAAATCTCTTGCATCCTATTTGAATGACGCCCAAGCTCATTATTTTCCCGTGCACTGTAGCTGCATCATCAGCAGGAGCAGCCATGGCTGCGGAAAATGTCAACGCGACTGTGTGAGCCTTAATAATTAATGTTGGACTGATGGCGGGGCGTTGCCAAAGTCCGAAGTGCGGCTCAGGGGCTTGAAAGAAGAGGAGCTGAGAGCTTCGGGCTAATCTGCAGAACGGAAAGTGAAAGTTTTTTAACCAGAATGAGGTCGGCAGCGGGCTGAGAATAGCTCAAACCTGAAGAACGGTCTGTGTTATTTCATCGTATATAATTATTCAGATAGGGAAAAGTTTACGAGGGGAAATCTTTAAGTGAAGGTTAAAGTTGAAATACTAAGGCTTCGAAGGTTAATTGCCTAAGAGCTATGTAATTTTCTTTTGCCTCTGTTAACCTTTCGATTTATTAACTGATCTAATCTGATGTTAATGGAGGTTTTTCAAAAGTCTAAGTTAGTTTCGTTAATAGTTAGTCCTAGCTAATCACTCAGAACTCGATCTCCCAGCCTTAAATTACTGTGTTCGGTATGATTGCGATGATTGAAAAATCACTGCTTAGTTATGACATCTACCCAGTCCTCTGTCAGCTGCAATTTCTCCTGGCATGTCTGGCCATTCCGTGTGTATTTTTCAATTAATCAAGCAATTTGTTGAAGACAGCCCGAATGCGTGCAATTCACTTGATTGGACTTCATAATGTCACACCTATCAGGGCAAGGGTCGCAGTGGCAATAGCAATGGCAGTGGCAGGAGCTGTGGCAGTCGCTGTTGTCGTTGTCGCAGTTGTTGCTGCGTTGTTGAGCTCTCGGGCAACCTTGGCCGCCATAATTATGGTAACCAAAAGTTTCACGCAACACACGCCCACCAGCTAGGGGAAGAACCCTCGCCCAGACACACGCACACGTGCACACATACACATAGGCACCCGAAGGGCCCCTCGTTGGGCGCCAATTAAACTACACGCACAAGCTCGGGAGGTTGGCTTCGGGCAGACACCCAGCCACTACACACAACTACACAAATGCTGGAGGGACGCACTAGGGGAACAGGACCGACAATCGTTACTGGATCACGACCCAGAAGAAGGGGCAGTGCCACTGCCTGAAGCGGGAAGCGGGGAAGCCGACTCGACTAATGAAACTTCAATTTACGAGGTCACGGCCCGCATGCCCTGCACGTGTGGGGCATAATTTCAGTCAGTTATTTGTTTAAACGACTTTGGCTGCGGTGCCTGCTGCTGCCGCTGCTACTGCTGCTGCTGCTGCTGCTGGTGCTGCTACCGATTGATATCGGCCCAGTTGTAGGCCCAGTTGGATCGGCCTAATGATTAACAAATACGCAGCTCCCACATTGCGTATACGCCGTGTGGCTTGTATGGTATTGATTTTCTGGCGCCGGCTTCGATTCCTTGAATACATACATGCTAATAGCAATGAATCGTAGTCGATATGGGCTGATGATAAGTGGTAATTTGACCGAATGAATCACTGCAGTAGTTAAATCAGTTTTACGCCTAGACAACACTTATAAGGCAATATATATCAGATACTCTTTGAGGCACCGCATTTCTAAAATTGAAGCTTTACAAAGTAATCTCTCTAGATTTCTTTTAGTAACTTTTATAGAGGAGTGGCAAATTTAATGACCTTTTTTTAGTCGGTTTTCTCACATCTCCATATTACTCATACGCACTGGGGTACGCAATATGCTCTTTGATTTTATGATTTACGGTCCACTATCTGTCGCCAGTTTATAGTGATAATAAAACCGTTTTTCTGCCTAGTCGTTGCTTTTTTCCAAATGATTGCACAATATGCAAACTTGGTGCGTACGGGGAGTCGATTCGACTGCATTGTTTATACCAAATCGCCCGTTAATAATCCAAAGGCACCGGCGGCAGTTAACAGGACGAAGCTGGTGGCTGTTGGCTAACGGCTGGCGGAAAATGGAAATTAAGGCAAATGAAATTAGTTTTAATTACAGCCGTCAAGTTGCAGCAACAGAGCTCGTAACTCACTTTGCCCATAAACGGGGCCGCGATGGGGCGACAGAGCATGGCAAATGGGGTCGCCAGCTGCTAAAGTGCCTGCCAGATTGTCTATCTGCTTGGCTGCCGGTGGCCACATGCTTGAGTGACCAGCCAGGCTGCCGGGGTGCCCACTTTCCTTGCTCCTTTCTCGCCACACTTCTGCGCTTTTCCCGGCTCCGGCTCCTGTTTCTGTTTCTGTTTCATTTTGCCGTCCTCCGCTGACTACTGCAGCGTGCAACGTGCTTGGCACTTAAATAAGTTTTCCTACTTCACTGCTCCTCGTCCCGGCCTTACTCCACTGTAGTTCAACTAGACTCCGCTCCACTCCACACCACTCCACTCCACTCCATGCGACTTGACTCGACCATGGCGTTTCTCATTATGACCTCCGAGTCCAAGTTTTCCTGGCGTTTGCAATTTTGCGCTTAAATCAAAAAAGTTTAGTTCCCTGCTACGACTGCGTACAATTTTTCATTATTTGCACGAAAAGGCGTTCAGACTGCAGGACTTTTATGGGTATGTGTGACAGCCAACGGCGGCCAAGTCGCATAAATTTCCAACAGCTTGTGGCAGGCTGCAGAAGGAACGGCTGCTGGAACGGGAGCTGGAGCAGGAGCCCCGCATTACCAGAATTACCCTTGGCATATCCCGGACACTATTCATTATGCGACTTGGCACTTGCCTGCCAGCCTGTCAGGGTGCAGCTCAAGCAGAGCCGGCCCCGGCACGACTGCGGCCAACTCAAGTTGAATGGTTAAGTGGTCAGCCCACGGGCCACGGCTCAGAGCTCAGAGCTCACAGCTCTCAGCCATTGGCTTTTGGGCCTCGACTTTCAGCCAGGCTTTGGGTCAGGTCAGTAGGATCGCGTTTGTGGGGGCTTTCTTTTTGCTTTGCCTGAGATTGCACTTTACAAGGGTGATTGCCTAATTAGCATTTTGTGCTGGAGGTACAGGTTGTGTCAAAAAGAATGCAGATAGCACCAGAAAGCAAAGGAGAGTCAGGCTTTTACTTGCCTTAAGTGAGAGGAAATGTAAACTGAAGTAAAAGGATTTAAAGAAGTATTATTTTATCACGGACATTATAGGTGTTAAGGAGAAATTGTTACAAGAAGTATATTAATTTCGCACTAGAAACTTTATGATATTATTATTTTAAAGTGATCTGTTGCTACACCTTAATTTATTTTATGGTAAAATAGTAATTTATAAGTACTTTGTATAAATTACTCAAAAAGGCCAGGATTTAATGGCTTTAACTTTGAATACAAACATAAAGTCTTCATGTGGTACCACTGGGCGTATACGCAATGCACGTACACTTACTGCAAAAAAAAAGAAACCTACTCGAAATTCCGCAGCCCCTCGAATGCAGCTGCAGTTGCCGTGCCAAACGGATGGCAGATACGTGAAAATGGCAGCATTTAATGCCGCCGCTTCCCGTCAAGGGCGACAGAGGAGGCACTGACTGACTGCCGACCAGGCATTTACTTATTTATTCATTCGTTTTTCCTTCGCTGCGACAATATTTACAATTTACAGGGAGCGCGAGCCAGCCAGCCAGCCAGCCAGCGAAATCAAATAAATAAATAAAAAGGGTAGATGTTTATCTGCATAATTTCTGGCCGGGTTTACGATAGCGGCTGCTCGGCTCAGCCCAGCTCTCAAGCTCGTTTTCATTTCTCACTTTTGTTTTTTTTCTTGCTGCCTCTTCCAGCGCACGAGCACCTCGCTGTGGGGCGAGTGGATGGGCGTGTTGCACGGCGACGAGATTGAGTACTTCTTTGGCCAGCCGTTGAACAACTCCCTGCAGTATCGTCCCGTGGAGCGGGAACTGGGCAAGCGGATGCTCAGCGCGGTCATCGAGTTCGCCAAGACGGGGTGAGTATGCCAGGCTTTTCACCACGCTTAGCTTTTGTGGCAGCCTTAGTCGGGTCACAAACCAGTTTGCTATAAAAAAGCTGTGAGGGGAAAAGGAAATAATTTAAATTTTTATTTTCACTTCAAGAATTTATTACTGAATTTAGTTGTTATTAAACTTACAGCAACCCCGCCCAGGATGGCGAAGAGTGGCCCAACTTCTCCAAGGAGGATCCCGTCTACTACATTTTCAGCACGGACGAAAAGATCGAGAAATTGGCTCGAGGTCCTTTGGCGGCCCGCTGCTCCTTCTGGAACGACTACCTTCCGAAAGTCAGGAGTTGGGCAGGTGAGTGACGACTCTATATCCACTATGTTGATATATAGAGACCGCTTGACACACTCCGATCCCGACGTGAATGAAAGTACAGTCATCGTGGGGCCGTGTCGCCCGCCATTGTCTTGCTCTTTCCGTGTTCTTTTTGTACCCAAGTATTGCGTTGTGTCGTTTTCGTTTGTGAGTAAGTTTGGCATACAATTAACATAAATTTCGTATTCGCTACGATATATCGTAAAAGTGGCATTAAGCCCGCTAATGGCTGTCGGCATCATCCGCGCGAACCACACCTCGAGCGAAGACGAAACAAGCTGGGTTTCGGTTGCGGCGGGTTCAAGCTGGTCAAGCGAAACATATGCCTCCGGAGTGGATTATTCACTCGGATAAGCGGGCCGGTGATAAGCGGCCCCGGTGAGGGGACTGCCTATGCCAAGACTTTCATCCAAGAAGAGACTCTGAACAGGGAACAGGTGTCACTTGACTCGATAAGCTGAATGCAACACTTACGGCTCAAGTGATTGATGAGGGCTTGAAACCGCACAGAGAAATATAAAGCAATACTTTGTGTTGTTGTTTATACAAATATTTTAGTCTATCTAAAAAATATGAAATTCATGGATGTACAAGAAACTATTTTAATCGTAGTTAAATTACTATTAAATCAAATGCAGTAATTTAAAGATCTTTATTTCAATTTATGGTATCTTGCTTTATTGATCAATATATTTTCTAAATCGAATGAAATTTAAGAACAAAGCGATAAAGAAATACGTTTTCAAAGTTAATTTATGTTTTAAAATAGTATTACAAGTATTTCCGACTTTTTTAAGCTCAATTTGAAACCTAAGAAAATATAAATATTGATATATTAAGTATCCGCCTGGTTTTTCCCTCTGTAGGCCATACACTTACTGGCTTTAAGTTCCTTTCCAAGTCGGTGGCAAAATCGTGAGTCAGAACGGCTGACGCGCTGCTTTCGGTGAAAGATTTTATAGTTATGCTTTTTAATTTATTTCATTTATGCGTAGCATCATTCGCCGCCGTCCGCTGGCTTTATTTATGGCTGTGTCAGCTTTTCAAAATGTGCGCATCAATCAAGGAAATGAGTTGCGAGACAGATCGGACGACTGACCGAGAAAGAAATGTAAATATGCATGGGCCATATGCTGCATACACATATATGTATAAATCATATTGTATATCTGCTGCCTGGCCCTGACAATGATCAATGACGAACCCCATAAAAGCCGAATGGCTCTAGGTATCTGGCTTAAATTGCTAGTTTGTGGGCGTCCCGGCTTTATATGTTTGCACTTAAAATTGTAAAAGTCGCCAGGGACTACTTTATGGGCTTTTGGGTGAAAGATCACCATCGCAACGCCGCGCCACAAAGTCTGGTCGGTCGATGAGTGGCTCAAAAGAAAATTACTGTCTCGCAAATTAATAAAAACCTAATTTATGCTAATTAGCCATGTTGGAGTTTTTGCTGTTGTAGGAGCTAATTTAGGTTTTACATAAATGCGATTGATCCAGCGAACGGGTATGCAAATAAAGCGGGGGAACGAACTGGGGAGTTTTATTTTTATTTTGTTTCGGGGGGTAGGCGAGCCGGAGCAGCGATCAGCCTCTCACTGAAGATATATCTATCGATCATTCGGCGGCTTTTGGATATGACAAGCTCCACTTTTGATCTGGCTGCGGTAAAAGTTGCCACTTAGCACCCCAGACTCTAGCGATCTATCCCGATCCCCCTTGAAACCAAACCCATAAAATCAGAGTCCGATCCCAAGCTCAGTCTTAAAGACTAAGCCAGAGCCAAGGCTTCAAACGGGTTTTGGCTCCGACAAATTAATTAATTTGCATTTGTATATGTAGCGGTTCGTTCTTTATGGCCAACAGCGCTTGCCAACAAAGCTTCCCATTTGGCTTAATGGCCATTTAAAATTTCACCGGAGATCTAGTTTGTATTAATCCCAAACAATGGGAACTGGTCGCTCCGCCGCTCAACCGCTCCACCGCGGTTGGTGGTAAGCTGGTCCTCCTGTCCTGCTGCTCCACCAGACACGCTGGCACCGCTTCGGATCGCGTCGCGAAATGTCACCGGCCGCGATAAATAAGCGGTTGCCGTGTCATAACTCAGGCGCACGCGTGCACGGGCCGAGATACGGACCGAACCGATCGTAGATACTGTATCTGAATGTTTGCATTTGTATGGCCTTTTCTCTTTTTTTTACCCCCCTCTCTCGGCGGCGGTTCATTTTGTTTCGTTTCGTTAACTTGGCTCTTAGCGACACGTGTTTCAAATGTTCGCCGCGTTTAATTTGTATGTAGTTTTTGTTGTGGCCTGTGCCAATTTATTTCTTTATTATCCGAGCGTATAATCTATGGTTTGGCCAGCCTTTTAAATTCAAATTAGCAAAAATTAAATGCACGCGACAGAGTGGGGCACACGGGGAAAAAAATATTGATCATACGGAAAGATATTCCCAGGCAGAAAAATATTATTTGTAGACTTTGTAGACAATATCTTTGACTTGAAAGACTTTGCAAGACAGACTTAAAATATTTTAAATGAAATAAACATAATTTAAATATTCGAAACGCTTACATCAAAAAGAGTAAAAAATCCTTAAAGCAGTTAATATTTAATGAATTGAATTATACACGTCGACATTTCTTCCTGTGCACTATAATGGCTTAAGAAATATGAACAATTCGGACATTATAAACGCGATTTATTGCCCAGCTTGCCGAAGATTGATTTCGAAATTGATTTGCTTCGCTGTGTTTTATTGCCTTGGTGGCTTCGCTTTGGTTGATTTTGATTTTAAGTAATTTCTGTACACTTGCACTTCTCTTGGGGCGGCTTATAAAACGTAGAGCCAGTCGTTGAGCAAGTTATCCCTACGCCGGCCGGCTTTCTGGGCTGGGATTGGGGCCCAGCTTGGCGTGTGTTGAAATCCGATAGCTGACCGGACCATTTGAAGTTTGAATCTTGTCTGGGTTGTTGTGGCCAAACAACTTTCGAATGAATTAGCACACGAATTTTGACTGAACCTTTGTTTGCATTAATGTAAAAAATGATGTTATGACAATGCAAAGCAGGTCGTTCTGAGGGAGTTTTTTTCGGCCCGAAGGTAAGTTCGCGTGAAATTCTCCCTAAGTTTCTTTACGTTTTCAAAGCACCGAAACTCGCACCAAAAACCCCAATGCTTTATTGCTTTTCCTTTCTCAAAATGTACCTACTTATTATTATTTTTGACAGTATAAATATATGTATAAAGATCAGTAGAGCAAAATATATAGCTTGGTCCTGGGAGATGGACTGCGATTAATGCCAAAGATCAAGAACCCACATAAACATGACAGTCCATTAACGATCTTTCTGATGTTTGACCATGGAACCACTATAAACTCTCCTTTCCTCTCTTCCCCCCAGGCATTGGCTGCGACGGAAACTCGGGAAGTGCTTCCATATCCCCCCGGCTGCAGCTGCTGGGCCTTGCCGCCCTGCTCTACGTCTGCGCTGCGCTGCGAACCAAAGGGGTTTTCTAAAAGAAAACCACACCCGGCAGTATCCAAACACACACTGGAACACACCACAGCCACAGCCACACCTACACCCACAGTCACACCCACACCCACACCCACATTTTTACCCAATCACACACTTAAAATTAGAACACGTTTATATTAATAAAATGTAGCAGGCGGCAGGAGAAACCCGAGATTTATACGTAGGCGCAGGAGAAACCGTGTAGAGCAGGAGATTTGTTTACGGAATTTAGTTGGATCGGCAGAGCAAGCCGACGGCGATTGCTGAACATTTGTAAATTGAACTTAGAGCTCTCCGCACCCAAGGAGTCACTGGTCGGCAGAGCGAATCCCCTGCCCAGCGCGGCCGGACTTCCGTCTCCAGAGACCACGACCACTGTAGCCCGAGGCCAGGAGCCATAGGCCAGGCCCAAACCAAATTGTTTTGTGTAGCAC
>JAEIHY010009703.1:0-62887 GCA_018904565.1 Drosophila tsacasi
GTTGTCATCAAAAAGGTTATTTTTGTATAGTATCTCTATCTTTCCGGCCATTGTGCGCCGTCCGCTTGGCAGTTTTTAGAACAGCTGTCAGTGTCTCACCGACTGTCAACATGTCATTCAACGTGCAAATTAACAGCAATATGCTAACGGCGAAGGCCGCAAGCAATAGAAAATCGACACTAAGATCGACGAGACAGAGAACTCTGTATATTAACTTCGAAATTCAAGTAACTGCACTTTTTGCTTGCCTTTAAACAGTGCAAAAATGACTTAAATAATCATCGTCATTCTTTATCCAGTTGCCTGAATACGGCGAGGGCGGCTTGTATATTGTGGGCCAAAGGGAAGGGGTGTCCGTGTCCCCTTGCTGTACAAACCATAAATGATTTACATGCATCGTTGTGGTTCTCGTCGCTGCCTTCAACGCAGCTGGTAGCAGTTTTATCAACATTTCCTGCCGACAAGGCGACAGAGCGAACCAACGAACGACCGAAGAATTCCATGAGAGGGAAGTTGGAAGCCACAGGATATGGAAGTCAAACAAGAATGGATGTGCTGCTGGGCAGAGCATTCCTGCGCCGAAAAGTATAATGCATTTTCAGCTTCGGTTTGTAAAATAGTTTCGTCTTCTTACGGTCGTTATTACTGAATTTATGGAATGAATTCCAAGTATTTTTTAAGAAGGCTAATCAAAAGTTGTAGAGTATCCTCAACCGTTCTTTGTGTAATTAGAAGAAAGTTACAATTTTATAAAATGTCTCTAATTCATTATTTTATTCTCTTCACTTTCGTGTATTGTCGAGTTCATGAAATTAGCATCGTGTAAACGCAGTTTTTCTGGCAGAAATAAATATGACGTTTTCTTCCTGTTTTTCTCCCACTTTCTTCGAAAAGTTTACACTGTGCAAATGTTAAGAGAGCTTACTTTACGAGGGCGGGTTTACAACTTCTATCCTTTTGCTCTTTTTTTCCTTTAAAATGTTTTCCTTTTTCCAAAAAAAGAACATTTTATCATGATTTTGATCCAATCTGGGTCAAGTAGGTGGGTCAGCAAATAAGGTCATGTCAACTATACTCATTTTCTATCTGTACATAAATAAATAAATTATTATTATTTATATTTATATATATATGTATATATTTATTTATTATAAAATAAATTAAATAAAAATCTGGCTCTGACTTATAGTTACATGATGGTTTTAAACCTATTAAAGCTACTCTTGAATTTTTTCTTCCTACATTTTGCATAACTATGCCATCTCTTGGCTCTTTGGCCCACGCTACCAAACCAAACTCTTATCAGACTGCGAGTGGCATTCGGTATTTCGTATATCCTTTCACAGGGTATTCTTCCTTTAAACAGCAGCTTTAAAGTATCTACTTTTGAGTATATACATATACGTTTTTGTAAGCAAATTTTTAATTCAGCTTATGAATTATTCGTTCTTCCGCATAACCTATTTCGACAAACCCTGTGCTCATATAATTTCATGTGATTTCCTATTCTTTTAACAATCCGTGAAATGATCGATGGGTCTCCTCTCCTCCAAGAGTGCAGCAAGCTGTGGTCCTTGCTATGTGCACCACGCACACTCACTGCTCACACCTCCGCAGCTGCATCCGCTGGCCCCAGAGCTCGCATCAGTTAAGTAAATAACATTTTTCGCACTCTTAGTCACGTTCCTAATCATTTTTATTTGGTAACTGCTTGGAAAACGTTTGCACAAGCGGCAGCGGTGGCAACAATAGTAGACGATTGCCAGGACACTCTCTATGGCCACTCACACACGCTCCCACACGTACTCTCGCAATATTTGTTGGCACTAATATCGTTTATTAGCTTGGCACTTGAGTGTTTAAATGCTGAAAAATTGTCCGTGATAGTCCTTGGGAGGCGAGCAGGAGCCCCCACATTACGGGGCATGTGGACGGAGAAGCTGTAATGGGAAGGCGGAAAGTGCGATGCGGGACATTTGAGCGTCGTGGCCATCGTTGAATTTAATTTCAAATTAGTTGAACACTTGCCGTTTTCAGCTTTTTGTGCTAAGGAAGCATTTTCTGCCAGCACAGACAGAGAAGGTCCTCTTCGGTTTAATACCCGATATTCGAAGGGTAAAGGGATATAGAGCATTGCAATTTAGATAAAGTGAATCTCTTAAATATAGTAAGCAAGCATTTGATTAGATTACTCCCCTTAACGATACTCAGCATTTTCATAACCCATATTCAGGCAGTTAATTTATCTTAAACACTTTTATATCAAAGCATAAAGCATGTGAATTTAAATTAAATATTTAGCTTTTCTGTTTTACTTCCACTTAATTCAAGTCGGTAAACCAAACTTTTCATAAAAGAACAGACAGACAAGTCCACACAAAAAAGCAACGCCGACAGGCGGATGCGGTCAATGTATTCCAGACACATTCACTCCTCCTCACTTGTGTCTTAAGCCAAATATCTTTTACAATTGCAATCTCAGCAGAAATCTGTCAAAAAATTCTAGAATCAATGAGGCTTCCAGACATTTTCTGTCTACATACCGACCAAAAGTACCACAACAAACCACAGGATCTAAAAGGATTTTCGCATTTCTTGCCGACACTCGACATTTTGAGGGGCGGCTGGAGCCGGCAAGCGGAAGGAGGAACAGAAAAACATTTTACAATATTTACAGCAGCAATAAACTCATTTCCGCTATCGGGCCTTCGGGTGTGTGGGCCAGGGACAAAAGTAACTAGAATTTTCACCAAATTTGGACAATTCCTCCTCCTTTTGGGCAAACACACGAGAGTGTGTCTGTGAAACTGAGTGCGGTTATCCCTACTCTTCTTGATCTGTTCCTGCCACATTTGTAAAATCACCAGCCTGCTATTTGAATTGTGTCTTGGCGAATTTAGAATCAGTCTTTTTATCACATCGGTTTTTCATTTTTTCAATGTTATCACTTGTATGTAATTAACTATGGATATAATTAAAATGAATCAACTTTAGTCGCGTTCTGCAATTTAAATTGTATATATTAATGTCCGTCGCAAAATTTAAGCCATACGTACATGAAAATTAAAATTCTAACATAGATGAAAGCATTTCTGTCCTAAAAAATAAAAAGAACATTTTTTTGTTCGAACAAATATAAAGTAATGCACGGTGTAGTTTAAATAAAACGATCAAACATCAAATAAAATATTCATTAGAATTTTCTACATTTTAAGTAGGTATTAATTAATTAAAAAATTCATCTGGGCATGAGATCGTTAAAAGAGCAAACCTAGAATACAAACCACCATCGCAATAAAAAATTCAAGAAGAGCGGACAAGAAAAACGTTACAATTAATAATGCATAATACAGTGGCACAGAAATCTGACCAACAAGGAATATTGTCCCATTCGCCGCTCAAAACCCTAAATATTCCAGTGGCCCTTAAAAAAAGTAACAAATAACCGAGAAAAAATGATTGCGCAATATTGGTTGGCTTATTGTGTGCAAAACCGCAAAGGCAAATTTATGGCAGGCGATGCATATGGCTAAGAAACAAATTTCGGGGAACCAAAACTGAACGAGAATGGCTCATAAGTCACGTGGGCCGCCGCCATTACCAATTGCTGTCAAATGGCATATTGCCTTACCCTTCCAGCATTCGTTTTTTATTGCATTGTTGTGCAATCAGGGACTGGCGAGGGCTGGGGGCAGGAAAGGTTGACGATTGCGTGGCCAGAAATAGCACAATTTTCTTATTGGATTTCAAAAAGACATTTTCCCAGAACTTGCGGCTGGGACAGGTGCCTGAAGCGAGCGTACCCTGCCAAGTAACATGCCATACACGTCTATTGATTTGTTATGACGATAAAGATACCGAACAGGGCGGAGTGGATGGATGGAGCACGGGGTTCCTATAACAACAATGTCTGTCAAACGTGGAAAAGAAGGAGAACTCGCTCATAAATGGCAGCAGGAGCAGCAGGAGCAGAAGCAGCGTTGACGCCGTTGTCAGGAGCCATTGTTGGTCCTTTCGCTTCTTGTTGACGTTTTCATTAGCAAATTAATTTTAATTGATTACATTCTATGCGAAAATACGCAGACAGTGTGAGTACCTGGCGCAATATATTGAATTACCAATTTATTTATAGCACTAACTAGCTTTTCAAATAGGTAACGAGGAAAATATAATAATGTGTGTTCCACAGGAATGTGTACTTTGTTGTCTGAAATTGAATTATCTTTGTGAAATACTATATGAAACATCGTTTCGACTTTTGTCTGACTTCAGTCGTTATTAATGCATTGGATTCGGGTATTCAGGCTTCGTATTACAGGATCTAAGCATTTGCATTGTTACCTTATAATAATCCATTTAATGAAGTACTTTTTAAGGTGGCATGACTATGTTTAAAGTTGAAATTAAGAATAGTAAATAACAACTAAGGAAAGCGACAGTAAACTTGAAAACTGTTAACCACTTCAAATCATTATTCTTCTTTCTTCTAGGTTTCTGGGCTTATAAAAATTAACCAGCCTGGCTGGTCCAGCCAAGCAACATTGTCTTGAATTTTTCCCACAAAAATCTTTAAACTGATTCCTCTCGCAAGTTAAAAATTCAACGAAAAACCGAACCCAGCTTGGGGTGCAAAAAGTGCCGGGAAAATCACCTGCAACCCTCACGAGATGAAACTCTTATCTCGAGCACTTACCTTGTTGCCAGATCCCGATGAACGAAATTCATTTGCTCCAAATGCTTCATGCCCGATGCAATTTGTGTGGCAATGTAGACTAAGCAGCCGTAGCTGTGTCCGTCGCCGTCGAAGGAGTCGCAATCGTGGTGGCGCAGCGGATGCGGGTGCGGAAGATGCCGACATGAAATGAGAATTTGAAAAGTTTTCGCATTCGACGGAGGTTGGGTAGCCAAGTTAACGAAGTTTTAACATCCGTTTGCGCATGTTGGTGGTTGGTCGGTCGTTCGTTGTTCGTCGCCGGATCGGCGTAATCATTGAGCACGAGAGCGGAAGTGTAGCGTCGGCAAATGGCGTCAGTACAGGAAGTCCGATAAAACGCACGCAAAAACGCAGCAGGACGAGCAGAAAAAAGAAAGTGTGGCATAAAATGTGGGGGAGAGACAACGCATTAGTTAAAAAGTACGGTGGGGGCACTCAGCCAGCCGCAAACCTTACCTCAGGCTCTTGTTGGCCATCAGGCCGCTGGTCTCGGCCACATGCTCCTGCAGGAACTGGTTCAAGTCGCCGAGGCAGTTCGAATAGTCCTGCACGATGCAGATGGGCTCGTCCCGCAGACAGGCTCCCACCAAGCGGGCCACGTTGGGATCAGAGAGCCGCGCCAGCTGCTTGGCCTTGCTGCGGAACTCCTTGCGCAAGTGATCGACGGCCCCAGGGCGCAGGGTGGCCACCGCCACGAGGGTGGCACTGTGGACGGTAGAGAGGTTTCACTGATTATTAGTATCAAACTTTTGATGGAGGAGGATATGGGGATAAGCACTCAGAAAGAAATTCGCTCACAACAGCAGTTTATTTTAGGCAATCCCCTTCGAAATGGAGACAATAGTGATTTCTTTTAAATTATAAAAAATATTCTTAAAGCTTGATTATAAGCAACCACAGAATAATATTTTGTATTGTAATTAGTAAAGTCAATACCTTGACTTTAACGAATGTTTTCTTATATTTATTTTCTAATTCTCCAATTGATTGCTGTTAATATTAGGCATCTACAAGGATTTGATCCTCGAAACCATGGCTGTTTTATAGAAAACCCAGGTCTTTGTAAAAGCGACTTGACTGGCAAATAAAATAGTTAGATGGAAAAGCTATAAACATAATAAACCCAGGCTGAGAACTCCCTTTACTGGCCGCTCTTGTTGTTCCCACAAAGACTTCCTCAACTGCGGTGACGACCAAAACAGCAAAAACAGCCGAAGCACATGCTTTCTAACAAAAAAGAAGCTTATCAGAAATTCCATTATAAAAAGTTTAGCCCATAGTCAAAGTAAAAAAACAGAGAAAGAAGCACAATCTAGCATCACCGTCAGAACCGACAGTTAAGGACAGCAACCGAAGTACTCCGGATGTGAGGGGAGTTTCTGTTTCCCTAGTCTGTTACCTTTGATTTCGCTTGGTGCCGTTTAATTGCGAAACGGTTGGGTAGAATCACATTGAGGGGATGACTGTCACAACATAGAGTTAAAAATGGGCAATATTTCTTACAGCAGCACATCAAAATCAATGGAAAACGGCAACGTCTCAGCGGTCTGAATAAAAAGTATAGTTAAACTAATTTTTGTAAGAAATAAAGCAATGCAAAGTAAACAAAACGCATAACCATAACGTGTGATAGTCGTCAATACATAAAAAACACTTTAAAAGTTTTGTATATGCAGAAGAATTGAATACCCACACGGATTCCCAGAACAGTTGGCAAACAAAAAGCAACAATGGAAATGGAAAAGCATACAAAATATTTTTTGGCAGTTGGCGCACTTCGGGCGCTGCAAAAAATAAACGTCGTGAAAAAATCGTGAACAGAAAATAACATAAATTGGTATTCAGTTAAAAATGTGCAAAAATATTTTACGCACGCGTGTCGTTTCTTTTTTTCTTCCTCCCATATCCCACGTCAAGGTGCGTATCCCCCATGCCGCCCTTTCCGGTCAGTAGATTTTGTGAACTATTTTCTTTCAGGATATTTTCCTTTTTTCGGTGGTACATTTATGAATAATTTTCGCGCTTGCTGTTGAATTTTTTAAATATAAATGCCGCTTCGCCGCGCTCTCCCCTCGCCCTGTTCTCGCCGAAAAAAATACCAGGGAGCATACGCTTGAGAGGGAATCGACTTATCTGCGGGAATGCCCTTCATATGGATGCGGGCTGAAGGGTGTGTGGGTGCGGATAGTATCGCCACGAGGTAATTTACGTGAATTTTTGCTATAAATTAATGTGCCTGCAGGTCGTTAGGTTGCCTAGAATATGGATGTTCTCATGTGTGTGTTGTTTGAGATTTATGCAAATGTTCAGCAACTAAAAAAGACCATTCACCGATGTGTCGGTGTGCGTGTGGGTGTGGGTGTCTGTGGGGTAATTACATATTCATTGAATTTTACATAAACTTGTCAGCTAGTATTCATAGTTTCGAAGCTTTCACCCGCAAACTCAGAGGAGGGGATACCCCGTAATGGGGGGATTATTGGCTGGGCGCTCTCTAATGCTTAAAAGATAACCAAACCACTAAGCTCCAACCCCCGACTCCTTCCCGTACGCATTATGAGCTCATTAATTATTCATAAATATTGTTTTACGCAATTAGTTAATTTCAGGATTGATTGATTTACTTTTGTCCGCATTTGCTTCAGTTTAGCTTCTTCCCTTGCCCTTGTCCGACATTTGTTTCCGTCTGTCTGACATTTGGAGCCAAGTCGGTCTTTTAAACCCAGTATCGTTCGAACACTGTGAATAACAGTTTAAAATAGGGCTCTGCTAGTGCCAAAGCTTTCCTTGAAAAAGTTCAAAAATAATATGGACAGCTCTCTGAACCCCTCGTTCCAAGATCAGGTACAGGAAAATCAGCCTTATAAATCCTTGAGCTAGTAAGTAAAGGAAAAGTTTATGATCCGAGTTCCTCATACAGTAAACAGTAAATGCTCTTTATTAACCACATGGCTTTTCATTCGCATTTTCCAAGAGACTTGCTGAATCCAACCATGTCTAAGCACGCGTGAAAAGCTCGTTCCTTTTAGGCAATGCCCACTGTAAGCATATGGCTGAGTGCCGCTCGGAAATGTTTTCATTTTCCCTTCGTCCGGTGCGTAATGTGGCTTTGATTTTCAACTCTGCCACGTCTATTATCATTTCCATCTACGGTGGCCGACAATAAAGTCCATCTGTTGTCTGATAACTGTCTATCCGGCTGTCTATTAATATTTTATCAGGCTGGCAGGCCCTGGGAGGCGGGATCGGGCACTCCAAGTTGCCTGCCACAAAATTCCCTATTCCATATTGAAGTTCGCCTCACTCTGCTCCGCATGCAGGCCGCTCTCTCTGTGTGTGTGTGTGTTAATTATTTTGCATACATCTGTCTGGGCCTCGGAGGTTTCCCTGCTGGTTTTTGCTGCCGCTGCAGAGAATTCCCTCCATGCAACCCTGCCGCCCTGCCACCCTGCCACCCTCTCGGGATGACTTTGGCTGCTGCCCGAGAGTCTGCATGGGCAATATTACGTATACGTAATACGTTTTGCGGCTTTCGAACCGCAAAACTATTAAAGCAAGCAGGCAAATCGAATTGTTACGTTGCATATTAAAATGTGCCAGGAGCAGAATATTGGCCTGCCATGACGACATTGTTCGAAGCTTGACTCTAATTGATTTTTGCGCTTGGAAACCGACGCGTCGGTGTGCAAAGACTCTGGTGGAGTGGTTCTATTGTCCTGGGCATATGTTTTAATTGATAAAGGAACGGACGGGGACCACCGAAAATTAATGGGATTGAGGAAAAAACAGTAACCTCAAAGGTTCAGACACAATTATTTTCACTGTTATTGATCCTTTTCTAAGACAGCAAATGTATTTAATTCAACTATACGAGGAGTGTTTTAACTGTCCTTTTATGATATTCCAGGGCAGTATTAAATTATTATTTAATTATTTTTTTTAAACTTTATTATATAAATATATTTCTATGAAATTTACTTTGGAAAATGTATTCCTATTAAATATGTTTAGATTCTAATGTTCATGCTGTTGAAATAGTTATTTATTGACTGCGTCACTATACGAGTATGCTTAAAATTTTTGTTAGTTTCAAAATAAATAAAATAATAATTAGAATATTGTAATAATAATAATTTAAAGATTACAGTGTTAAGTTTCCTATACTCAGTACTTTTTATGTACCCGTGCTACAGAGTAGCTTCCGAATAGCTACACAGGATCTGGATTTTTCGGGAATAATATTTTTTCACTGCAACCATTTAGGGCCCTCGCAAATAGCGGATGGGAAGGATCGGGGCATGGCGAAGTGGTGAGTGGAGTGTGGTCTGTTTGCTGGATTCTGTACTCACTTCAGCACATTCGTTTCGCACAAATGCAGCTCGCCGAATACGCCGGAGCCCAGCTTCTCGACGATGACCAGCGACTGACGCGGAAACTCCTGCACTTGGCAATTGGCCTGCTCCTCGTTAATGTCGGCGAAATTAGCGCTCATATCCAAATTGTAATGATGCGGTTTTCCTCCACTACCGACTCCCCCGCCGCCCCCGCCAGTAGGCGTGGGCGTGGTCGCCGCGGTGGTCGATACACTGAGACTGAGGGATCCGCTGCTCTGGGAGCCCGGTGTCGGCACGGACTTGCTGCAAATTGGTGTGGCTGCGTAATATTTCTCCGGCGGCGGTGGGACTGGCGGCGGGGGCAGAGGCAATGTGGCAGCATTGAGGGAGTTGCGTGCGCTGGTGGTCACGTTGCCAGCGGCAACAACAACCTCGGAACCCGGCGGCACCACCGACCCCCCACTACCAGCTCCCAATCCCAGGACACACCCGGGTCCAGCGGCAGGAGGATTGGGCAGTAGCTGCTGCATGTGAGGCACCGCATAGTCCTGGCACACAATGTCCGGCACATCTGCAAGGAGACGGAGCGAAGTGAGAGAGTGTTAATTTTAGATCGTAAAAATGGAAGGAATGCCAGCAGCCACTGCAAACTTAACCGCACTAAACAATAAAACTTTTTTAAGCACCAGACTAAAAGTTCCTCGCAGGCACCGAGCTATACAAATTGCATTGTGAAAATTTAAGAAACATTTTGAACTTTTCCTTAAGCTCGCATAAAATACAAATAATAATCCCTTGGGGTCAGTGGAGGTTTTTGTATTTTCCATGCATTATTTTTCCTACTTATACTATGTTATTTATGAAAAGAAAGATCTTTATAGACGAGAATTCTGGTAATGAAACATCCGAATTTTAAATTACTGCAGTTACGCGCATAGCAAAGACCTTGTAATACATTTATAATCGCTTATAATATAACTTCCAAGTACTAAGTGACTAATCACACATCCTTATTGAAGATAAGATCTAAATGACTTAAATGACTTATCGATGCTTGCTCAAATGCTGATTCTCAAGTAAATAGTTCTTGTTTAGAATAATAGTTTTTCGTTTAAGTTTGCGGCCACCGTCAAGAAGTATATCAAGACTAAGTGGTCCACGAAATCACGATACCCCCGGCTGCAGGACTCGTTCCACTTATTTCGCACACACGAAGAGCGTACAGCTGCACCACAATCAATTGCAATATGCAATGGCGATGGCATTCCTGCTACTACATTTGGGGGATCTCTGCACTCGCCACTTTTGCTGGCGAAGCATTTATCTCGCCTGGACTTCCCCTGGTTTTCATTTGTTTTGTCCAGGACTTTTCCGCCTTAAACTTTAAACTTTTCCCATTTAGTCAGAAGAGAAGGAGCGACGTGGCAGAGCGTTTGAGGAGATGAGAGCTCGAGCCTCGGGGCGGGAAAAATGGCGTGTGGCAAAAAACTAAATGAAATTAATTGCAACTTGGCGCTGTTGCCGTCTCCCTTGCAAGTAAGAGCCAGCGACGGGGAACTTTTAATTTTATTGTTGTAATAATATTATTTAGTTTGTGTGTGTGCCTGGGTGTGTGTGAGCTCCGTTCCTATTGTCAGTCTGCTTTCGTTTTGGCTTGGCTGTCATTTTTGCATTCGTTCCGTCCAAAAAGTACTAGAAAGACATAATGTAGGAGTCGGAGAGCGAGCGACTGAGACAGCGCCAGACACTCGGCGAACGTTAATGACAAAACTTTTCGACCAACGAGCGAAATTCGTATGCAAGTTTCCTCTGGGAACTGGTGTGCGGTGGTGTGTGTCCCTGCGAGCCTGTGTGTGCCCTTCGGTCTATGGGAATGTCGTGAAGTTGAGCAATCAGTGCCCTCAGTTTTGAAGTTCCACTGAAGTTTTGCGGCCTTACGTTTTCAATTTGTAGACATTTGCAGAAATTTTCACAGTACTCCATGGGTATGTGGTTTACTCGCTCACTATTAGGCCTTTTAAATGAAAAGTATAACAACTTCGAAAAAAAAGTATTCAAAAACATTTACGATTTATATAAATTCTATAAATTTGACCTACTTTATTAATTACTATATATGGATAAAGTCGAAAATAATATTTTAATATATTAATCTTTTAAATTCTAGAATAATCTCGTGACTTGGAATCTCTATGTTCTTGGATTTTAAAAATGTTACCTTAAATTGGCAATAAAAAATTGTTGTTTGAACGATTGCGAAATTTCCTAAAGTAAATTATTCACAAAACTCCTAAATTCGATATTTACTTACTTAAACTTTACTTTTTACTATGTCGTTTGTGTAGGCAATTTAAGATCAATATTATATTTTACTTTACATTTATACTTTACTTTTAAAATTTCCGAATATAATTTTGGTAAAATAATCCCAGCTATTGCCAAATGAAAATGTACCCTACATTTTATAATAAGCATTTAAAAATTTTTTAGGCATTGAGAATCTCAAATCGCTAGTGGTTTCTGTTAAAATCTCGTCTTCTTGAGGAGTGCGATCTGATAATGTAAGTTAATTATAATATTGAACAAATAAAACATTCTGACATTTAAAGAGCAGCTGTATCCTAGAGTATCCTGTGCTCCGCCTCAAGTTATTGCCAGGTGACTCCATCTGTCCTTTCTGCTTAAGCATAGCTACTCCTCCAATGCATCACAAATGAAGCCATTGCAACTTTCCATAAATTGGATTTGCGCGAGGGGCTGACACGTCGTCTAAGCGAAGCCAATTCATAAAATAAAATCATGAAATGTTGGCAATAGTGCCAGAAAACGATCTCTTTAGCCAAATCTTAATATTATTTTCTCGCTTTCCGACTTTACATCTTATAGAATTCATGGAGTTCCGTGCATAAACTTGGCATATGGCTGACTGTGACTATATAGGCGACCTGCTTTTAAACGACTTTTGTGCCCGGCCTCACGCTCACTCTCACTGCCATGTTTATTTGCATGCAATGTTATTAAGTCGTGGCATTCTTTTTCCAGCCCTTGCCTCTCGCGTGCTCCTAGGTAGTGCAAATTGGCAGTTGACTTCAAAAATAGACTTTAATTTGAGTAAGTCTAGTCGATTTGAGCTGTGCCCGTTGGGAAAGTTTTGCCGCCGGCAAGAAGTTTGAAGCACTCAATTTGGCGCGTGCGATGCGCGCGAGACTGTGACGACCCGAGCTGAGCCGAGCCGGCAGCCAACATAACTTATTTGAGCCAAATTAAATTATTGTAGCAACCAGGCAGACAGAGCCACAGAGCCAGACACAGGGACAGAGCTGGGCGGAGCGGCCACTATGACAAATATTTGCTGCCCAGTTATAAAATGCACCCAGAGGCAACATCAGAAAACTTTTTGGCAAATGACTCAAGCGCATGAAAGGCGTGCCATAAACGCTTATGAGCTGTGCCGCAGACGAAGACTCCGGCTGGCAAGTGGATGTGTGGCACGGAAGACGTGGGGGATGCCAGAGCTGTAACGGGAATGTCCTCGGAACAATGGGGACTGCATACACGGCCATTTTATGTGCTGCAAGTCATCTCAGCCCTCACAAGGGCCGAAGTCCGCAGACCAAAAAATTTGTAACATGCCTTGGGCCCCCCCTCTGCGGACACGCAGGAGTATTAGAATTCATTACAATTTACGGAGCGGCGGTCGTAACTCCTAACTGCAGTTCTATGTCTGTGTGGCAATTAAAACCGAGCACACAAAAAAGTGTGTCCGAAAAAAAGTCTACATGGTAGATGAACTGTTAATACTCTTGGTGTCCTTCGGTAGTTCTGGCGTTTGTAATCACAAAAGCATCAAGGTTTTCATATATGTGAAGGGTTTGTATGATTTCAGTTAAAAGAAATCTGACTTAATGGATTTTTAAATAATTGAAAGACTTAGTTAAATGATATGTAAGTCTAATGGGAAATAAATCAAGCTTAAACTTAATATGGTGAAAACACAGAATTAAAATAATCTTTAATAATTAAGTTTAAGTACAACACATTTTTGAAAATACGCAATATTATAAAATTTAATAAAAACCTAAGTCTTGGTCCCTAAGTTGAACGATTTTTGCAGTGAAACCCTCATCCGACATATTCTCTTATCACCATGCGAGGCAACCCAACCTATAGTCCTGTCAGATATTCCTAAAACCGCCTGACTCAGCAATTCAAAATTATGTCCTGCGGTGCGAGCATCGCGCTCTTCCGACCCGTTTTTTATCCCTGTCCAGCTTTTTTCGGTCCTAGAGCCCTTCCGCCCTACCAACGGCGCACCACCTAGGCTACGGATCCATGTTGTGCGCTAAATTAAGCATTGCTCTCTGGGTACGTAGCCGGCCCCGCTGTCGCTGTGCCTCCAGGAGCATTTGCATGTCCTGTCACAGGCAGGACGCAAAACATCAAACTCATCAAGAGCGACACCAGCATCTGGGCAAGGGGGCCCGGCGGGGAGTAGTCAAGTGTCGAGCTGCAAGCGCAGTTTTATGGCTGATGGCAAAGGCCCACACATCATTGTCATAGGTGCATCTACTCCATGCCAGTGTCATCTCCGGGTTCAGTGTACACTGGGACACTCGTACAGGGCACAGTGGCACCAGAGTTCACCATTTTTCACATTAGGATAGGATTTCAGTAAGCTCAAATGGATGTATGGGAAAATGTTTAGAAATTTATACAACAAAAGGTTGCATTCACAAAGTCAGATAAAGGATAACATTCATTTCTTTGGATGGTACATTTGTTTTATAAACTTTAAGTGACCTGATTTTAGATTTTATTTCTCTAAAAACACAAGAAATATTGTAAGATACTAAAACCGCTGTGTTTTGTCGGCTACTTTGCTGACCTTGGACCACTGTGCCTCGCTAGACTCACCTGTATATTCCGGCGATACATGCTGACGCTGCAGGTCATTCATGGAGCAGGCACTGGCCGCACTGGTGTACATGTTCACGTTGAAGGGCTCGTGGTACAGACTGTTCTTGTCAATGGACGACTCATTGTCATCCATTGTTGTGACCACCTAGGGAAAAAATGACAGCATATAGTGAAAAAAGTCTGGGTAGCTGGGAGCCGTTCGTTTTTTTGCATTCCGCACTACAGTCCGGCTCTACAGTTTTTAATCATGATTTCTGGAATATGCCCGGCGTTAGGGCTTCTGTGGGCTGGTTACTTTCTGCCCGATATTTTTTGCTCCAGCTCTAGCTGGCCCCGATGCTGTTTGACATGCATTCTGGGTGGTTGAAGGGTGGATCTGACCCCGCCAGAGGATGCCGGCGGGCACTGTTATGCACTTTGCATGTTTCGTTACCTGGTGGGTTAGGCGGAATGCATTAACAGACCCTCGGGTCGGGGTTGGGTCGGGTTCGGTCGGGTCGTTGCTGGGAGCTGGGAGCAGGGTACAGGAGCTTACCTTCAGGACACCGTTGCCGTTGATTCGCTTATCAACTCCGCCGAGCGTGTCCGGATTGAAATTGTGCTGAAACGCGTCCAAAACGTTGCCCCTGCCCCGAGCGCGCTTGTTACGAGCTACTATCAGCAGTATAATGGCGACCAGCAGCATTATAATTGTGGCCAGCACAGTGATTATGACGCCCACGAAGCCCGTTTCCGGTTCCTGATGGTCGATGGGCCTCGGCGAGATAACTGTGGGGGAGTGAGGAGAGCAAGAAAAGAGCTAGAGTAGTGGAAAGTCCGGGTGTTTGTTTTTCTTTTTCCCTTATGAAGCACTTGCTGCCAGGTAAAAATGCTTAATGTAAATATGTATATTTCAGTGGGGCTTCTGTGCTGTTGCTCTGGTTTATTGTCTGATTTTGCAATTGCCACAGCGAAACCTTTGTTTACGGATCCCAAACGCAAATAATTACTCCCCGGAGGAGCTAATCAAGCTGCGTTTTCGCATGGAAGCTTCTACAAGAGGTTTCGTGGCAGGCATGCAGTTTGTTGTGGATGAAAGTCAGTAGAAATGTTCAAGTCATCAATCCAAGACTTGAATATGTATGTTATTGAGTCCATAAGGGAAGTGTTTCGTGCTATTTATCATAACAAATAAAAGGAATGGTTTAGGAATGGAGAAGGAAATTTTTCTTGCAACTATTGTTTAAGTATAATTTTCAGTGTCGTTTCTTTAGCATAGATTCTTCTGTAATTCTAATAATATTTATTAGTATGCTCGAAATATGTAAATTAGTATAGGATTGTAGCATAAGAAAATCCCTTTAAATCGATCCACTCACCTTGTGTGGTGTGTTGACTCCGCTCGCCTCCACTGCTCACCGCTCGTCCGACTTCATCTCGCTGCAGCGGATACTCGGAGGTGTCCGGCTGTCTGGCGCCGTTCTGAGGTGGAGCACCTAGCACCTCCTCGTCCGTGAAGTTGCCCAGGACAGGGACTGGAAGTTAGAAAGAGGGAAGCGAGCTGTTATTCGGGAAAGTGCACAATTCAGTAATATAACTGGCGTTATTTGGGTGATAAGGAAAGGTACGATTGGCTGCATAGACTGGGTTGTAATTGTAAAGTGATATGTCACATTCCCATTACAGAGCCTTTTCATTTTCACAACCAATGTTAATAAAATCTTATATATTTTCTTTATATTTTTGTAACTTTTGTTGTGTGGAAGTTTTACGATATTCATCCAGGCTAGATTTAATTATATCAAAGCAACTAAAAGTATGCAACTCGTCAATAATAAATTGAATTTATTTAATATATTTTTGTAATTTTGTATATATTTAATGTTTAATAAAGATACATCCGAGTTTAAAATAAAAATGTAATATTTAAGAACCTTAATGCCCAAGATATATCCTGGGCATCACACTTCTCTTTAATAAAATTCCCATTACCACTGCTTTTCTCTTCAGCCAGTCCAGAAATGGCTAATTAATGCCCGATATTGGTAATCCTTTTCCTGCTCCTATAAGCTGCAAGGTGAGTGGGGCGTTCACCCAAGGCGGGGGCAGGGCTGCCGGGTGACAGCTGCCCGCCTTGATAAACTGCTCCGGCTAATGGCTCCTGCGAGCAATTAGGGGGAGCTGGCAGCTGTGCAGCCGGAGCTGCGGGACGGAGGAGAGCGATTATTATGATGATGAATGGCCGAGCTCCCCGTGTCATATCAGCGCCCAGACGGTGAGTGACAATAGCCGGAGATCGAGGGAAAAAAATCGGGGAAAATGAGGAAACACTGGAGCTGGCTGACCGGCGAGTGCCAATTAGTGCTGCACACTTTCGGGTGCAACTTTACTTAAAGGCGTTGGAGCGAATGCCGGCAATTGTGTTTCCCCCTTTCCGCCGTCGGTGTTGACATTTCGCTCCCGACGCAGACAAAAACAGAAAACATAAAACGTAAAACCATTCAATGCCCAGACAGTCGTCAATAACGAAAGGCGACAGGAACAACAACGGCGACCGGAGCGATATCCAGAAATGTTTACCCATCGGACTGTTGACTACGCTCCGTTTTTTTTGTCCATTTTATATCCTTTTCCCCGGATGCCTCCTCCTTGACCGAGTGCACTTCCGCCTCCGGCGTTTGTTGAACCCTCCTCGCTGGATATTTAAAAACAAAAACGGACAATTTTGTATAAATTTGGAAAAAGTCGAAAAAAGCGTTTAAAAACTCTTGAGGGAAATGCAAATTTTTACAGCTCTTGGCATTGATTTTGCTTCTGCTGTTTTTTCTGGGTCTGCCGTCTATTTTCTTTGGCAACAAAGTTTTGTTTTTCGTTTACTTTTGTATGTTTGAATTTGCTATGCAAATAGAGGCGGGGGCCAACGTCTTGTCCGCTCGTCCAGGCCAGATAGCAGCAGCTAAAGCCGTGGTCCCCAATATTCGACAGCGTCATATGTTGGGGCAACCGGGGCGTGAATATGTTAATGTGCCACCAAGAAAATGTTAATGGTAGGTCTTGCTAAATTACATATAGTATGTGTCTGCCGCTAATGACATGGCCTCGCTGCCCGAAGGAGCGTGCCCTTGGCTTTAATCCGAGCCATACATTTGCCACTCAACGGGATATCAATGCTAGTGCACTTCTTCTGCTGCCATTAAGCAAATTACGAATCGAATTTGTAACTCGAATGCTCCCAAGGCCAGCGGATGGAGGCAGCGGGGTGGCTTCCGTAGCCCCAGATACATCTACATATGCAACTGCGTCTGCATCTGCATCTGCTGCCGTTGTGACACACAAAACTCTTGCACACGACTGCACACAAAGCGATTTTCAATTAGAAAGGATTAAGCGGGCGAATTGCACAAGGATTTAAAGGAGAGCAGTGGCGGAGTTATTGAGATGAATTTGTATGCAGGCAGCGAGTGAATGAGGGACTGAACGGACGACTGAGCACCGAACTGGATGCATCGAAATCCGAGAGCCAGGAGCACAAACAGTTAGCTCGGTATGGGGAAATATATTGCAATGTTATTGATTTATAAGGGCAAGAGCTCTTGCCGGCTTAAATGCAGTGCTGTATTCAAAGCAAGATGGGGAAATAGTGCGATTATAAGATCGCAATGGCAACAGAAGGCTTTACGAGATGAAAGCGTAAAACAAATCTGTGAGGAAGACTTAACCAGCGGCATCGACAAATAGCAAAAGCACAGCAGAGACTTACAAATGAGGCTGGGCAAATTGGCAATACTCTCTCTTTAACACAGTAAATTCGGATAAATATATTGCCTAGTATGAATACTTCTCAATTTTAAATATACGCTGGAAAAATATAGTAAACTGGAGAAAATGCCAAGGCATTTTAATGAAGTATGAAATCTTAATATTGCATTAACCATATGTAGTATAGAGATTATAAGAAAGTGCAATCGGTTCCAGCAGCTGAGAGCAACATGTACTTTCATTGTTCCAAGTGCGAGAAAAAGGAAGCTGATGGCGACGAGAGCTCGGCTCTCCAGATCCTTTCAAGCCTTTCCAGCCAGGAGCCCGACTCGCATCGACTCGACTCGACTCGACTCATTGAGTTGCAAATTTCAAATGCACAAAAGTAATGCAGCTCATTTAATTTTCACAATATCCCAGTGCCTTGGCCCGGCCCAGTTGAGTTGCCACTGGAGCATATGCTGCCGGATCGGATCCCGGATCCCGTGCTCCTGCGAGCGAGTGCCAGTGTGTGTGCCAGCACTTCCGTTTCCTCTGCCACGTGGCATTCGAGCAGTTGCAGCAAATGCCTTGCCCTCAGCTCGCCGTGCCCCTTCCCTGTCCCGCCCTTTGTATCACTCTATGCACAATTGCACACGGCAGGGAAAACAAAGCTGCCGGCTCCTGGTGCTCATGGGTGAGTTAAGCGCAAATGGGTCCATGCAGCCCACACACTTGCCCCTCAGCTGGTAATATATTTTCCGGGTCGACTCGGGTCTGGAAGCTCTCTTTTTTAATGAAATGCGCAACGAATTTTAGTGTCAGTGGGAATTTTCAATTGCTCAAAGTTGTTCATGTTGCAGATGCAGTTGTTGCAGTTTATGTTTGAGGAGTTTTCCACCGGCAGTTGTCCCTGCAGCCTGACAAAGTGCTTTGAATTGGTAACTGCTTAGAATCGGTTAATGTACAAGGGCACCGTTCGGAGGCTCGTGGGTTACCTAGGTTAAATAATAAAATAGTTAAGGGTTTTACCTAAATAATCATAACATTAGCAGACAAGGAAAGTAAAACGTTTATTAAAATAAATATTCCTTCAAACTTTCTAAGAGTGGTTTATCCTCTTAGTTCAATACCTTTCTAATAATATAATTAATTAATTATCAAATAAAAATATATATATTTACTTGTAGCAATACTTTTACCAAGCCTTTCTATTTTAATTCTTGTCATGCATAATTAGTGACGCAATATCTCCATTATCGTATATTCGATTTTATAAAATATACAGATTCTGATAAGCTAAGTATATATGAACAAGCATATAATGTAAATAATGTATTTAAAACTGGGTTCTGTGCCTGGCGACCTTTCCTGCAGGACTTCGCCTTATTTACCTTAATTAGATTCTGTAAGACCACCTCCTGATTGGGTGGCAAGCAACTATAAAAAACGCAGCCAGCTGGCGACCCAGCTAACCCTTTCATACTGTGCTTCCTTTTGCGTGCGAACTTTACATTTTTTAATAAAACAATTTCAGCACCAGCATCTAGGGGACTGAGGGCATGAGGCTGTGGGGCAGAACCGAGGGCGGGGGTGGCGCTCACCTGATATAAACGTAATCTCGCTGAGCATCATCCAGCGGGCGGCGAAGTACAAATGCAACTGCAGGTAGCGCCCCAGGCGATGATGTAATTTGATTGTCACGTCGCGTGCATGATCCAGCACCTGGTCGGGCATGTACGAGAACTGCACGGGCTCCCCGGCGAACTGGCGGCCGCCGATGCTGAAGAACACCTTGGCGTGGACAAACACCTGCAACAACATAAGCGGAGGGAGACGACGGATGAGTACCCGCTGGAAGTCGCATAGTAGGGTAGGGTAGGTGTAGGTCTCCCCCTTGGCCTGCGCACACTGAAGGTGTGAGCGGCATAGTAATTAAGGTAATCACACATACTTTGTATTTTACGATTCGCGGCTACTTTGGGGACATGGCGTCAGCGTGGACATAGCCAACTGGTCATTTGAAAAGGTAGTTTGAAAGCTCTTTTGATTGATATGAAGAAGCATTGCTAGTATATTGTTATTTTCTTATATTATATTTCAAATTAATAAGGATAATTTGATTTTAAATTGTACTATCTTATGACGAATCAAAACATTTCTTATTTTAGTCCACTTTTTAAGGTACATATAGTATTATATATTAGCATATAGAGTAAGCAAATGTCTCAACTAAAACTTGAATTCTTTCGTCCGCCCTCTTCGTGATAATTTTATGCGGCGTAGGTTGTCGTTACTACCAATTTTGGGCTCTGAGTTCACTTATGGAAGGAGCGCGGAAGTGGCTTGAAGTAAATTCAATTTGGTCAGTCTTAAGCTTAACACTCTTTTGAGGCCAACCGGATGTGTAAGTGTTGTCTGAGCTGAAGTTGGCAGTTCGAGTGGAGCTAATGAGTTGTCGGTCGGTTGTTTCGAAGGTGTTAATAACCGAGTTTGTGGACTTTGTAAGAGCCAAAAGAAGTTGACAGCCAATGGACATTGGATTGGGCATGGGCTAAGCTAGCACAACTGAATGACAATGTATTGAAAGTGATTTATAATAAATCAAAATAGCCAATCAAAAAAAGAAAAGGAAATATCTTTAAAGAGGTTTAAGGATTAAACAAAAAATGTTCAAAAACTACAGAAAAGGGAAATTTGTATAAAGGTAAGAAGTACATAATTATAAATTTAAATCCAATGAAATAAAATAAATAGGCAAGTAATTGTTCCTCCTTAATCAACCTTTCAACTTTCTTGTTCAATCTTTAACAGCCTATAACGTAACGACTCCGATTTCTTATTCCAATATAACCACTCACAAATTTCTCCCAATTTCACCTTGCTTTCTCAGGCTCTCTGCAGTTCTCTAATTAACCAAAGTCCACAACCTATTGGCAGCAGCTTCGCAAACGGCACATAAAATTTCAATTACCACAAATTTGCTCGGACTTTGATTTGTTGCCGCCATTCCGAGAGGAGGTGTGGAGTGGAGCAGGATGCTGTGCAGGCTTATGAACCCTCAGCATCCGCCTTAATGGAATCTTGGACCACCGGCCCATAATTTACAGCATCAGCATCTCACTGACGACTAGGCTCAGTGTCGTCGCCTGCTATAATTCTGATTTTTATGACTTTTCATTACCATTTGCTTTCCCAGAGCTTCGTTGCCAAATGCCTCATAAGTCATAAAATTACTTAGAGAGGCTCTGTGGACCAGAGGCGAGGCCACTTTGCGGTCGAGCCGTAAATACTGAAAGTGCCACTTATGATGCATTGATAAGCCTCAAAATTATGCTAATTGCGTTTTAATTATGACACGCGTGTGGTCTCTACCCGGAATCAGGTGGAGTTGGAGACGTCGCCCAGCTCTACGGCACACTCACCTGATATTCTTGTTTGTCTGTGGTCTTGTATCTGTCGCCTGCCCTCCCTGCCTCCAAGCATAACACTTGCAGATTAAAGGGGTATATTAAGCTTGTAATAATGTAAAAATTGTAAGAAACGGCGTCATCTGGTCCATCTGAGCTATCTTCTCAACAAATCAAGTTTTTCCTAAATAACTTAAGTAATAGTCGTGCACAGGGTATTCTAAAGTCGGGATACACTGCACCGTTGTCCTTACAAAAGGCAAATAACTGTGGGCGTGTTAATTATTAAGGACGCTGCGGCATTGTTGATGTGGTTTGGTTTTGACTTGCTTATATTGATTCGAACGTTGATATTGCAATTTTGGCTTATTAATTAAGCGCGGAATCAAATATGAATTCCTGATGAAAGTGTTCTCCTTTTATCGCAACATCGGTGCGCTTTGATCCCAACAACTTTATGGATATTGACAACAAACAGCGACCTATATATATTTATCAGCTGAGATAACTGAACACACTGATTAATTTGACACAAATTTGACAAGCCTATTGTCGTAGCGGAAAGGTACAACGACTCATATATTACTCTCACAAATTCAATAGCCCCTCGGTCGAAACTCTGCCTTATCTTTCCGATAACATCAACCATGAGGTTCATTGAGAATTATTAAACTGTCAGGCACTACTTACAAAAGTCAATAGAAGAAATTTACAACAAATTTATGACATGGCCAGAGTGCAGTGTGCAAGTAAAAATAATTAAAGATCTCAAGAAAACATTTTCGAAAAAGTCATACACTGTAAAGAGAAGGGAAACTTTGGAAGCCTAAATGTTTTAAACCAGGTGGTTCTACCAATGACAGACTTAAAAATGTTTATCCAGATTATAATAAATTTAACTATTTATATAGAAAAAACATCTTTTAATGATCTTCATGTTACGTTTATAGTTGTATGCTTTTTATAGCCGTATTAGGATTAATTGCATCCAAATCCAATAAGTACCTTTAATTAAAATTCCCCATTCTTATCTGTCGTTGGGCCAATAACTCTGAATGACTAAGAATGGTAACACATTGCCTCAATAATTTGGGTCGATGGACTTAAAAATTTGTTTAGTGCTGCATCAGCTCAGGAGAACTGTTGGATTGTGGTCTGTGAGGGGTCCGCCCTCAAAGAGGGGCATACTTAAAGAATAAACAAACATTTTTTATACGAATCCGAATGCAGGCCCAGCCCTATGTACATGTGTAAGTTGTTATATATACATATCTCTTCGAATGGTTGTTTACTTTCGATAAAGACCACCACAAGTAAGGTAATTGACTCGATAATGGCAGCACCCAAGCCCGACCGACCGACCGGCGACCTCCCGATCTCCCCCAATATATATGCACCATATACATGTATCTACTCCTGGGCGGAATCGTCGGGCTGAAGTGCCACCTGAGTCGGGAACAACGAGCTCTCGCGTCGCCATATCAATTGCAGTTTGTTTAGGTTCGATTTCGTATTTGGTTTGCTTATAAAAAGCGCTCGTTCTGTCGATTTTATTTTATTATTGCTGTGGTTGGAAGTGGCCGGAGCTGTTTAGCATTTATTTGCTCAGTTTGCCGCCAGTCTGTCTGGCCGGGGATCCCGGTCCGCGGTCGTAGAGCCCCACCCCAGAGCAGTTGTTGGATTTTACGATATCCAAATACAGCGCATTCTGTGTTTATATTATTTATTGTTTGCGGGCGTATAAAGAGATATTTTCCCGGGCCTCGATCACGTGAAGAATAAGCCAATGAAAATACTTTACTATATAGTGATATATTAATTCACCTGAACGTCTTTGGAGAACATGTTGTTGGTGTGAATTATGACAGCGCTGAAATTTCGAACGGTCTCAAACTCGAAGGTGATTTCCACGGGCCGTCCCAGCAAAGTATCATTTCGCCAGCCAATCCATTCGTAGCCTATAAATAAATTGGGAAGGTATTAACATGAGTTCTAATTTTTGTATTAAATTATAGTCTTTGTCATAGGAAGTTAAATAATTGAATAGTTTTTGAATGGTAAGTGGACCCACCTTTCCCTAATCCGCTGATATCGGTGCGAAAGTTGTCCTGCCCCCGCTGGCCATCCACAAGTTGGCCCAGGCCGTTCACAAAGCGATCGGCCTCCTCATGGCCATCATAGGTTTTGTCCGACAGATCAATTTCCATGCCCCGCTGCATGCCCTTGGGAATGCTGTATGATACGACTCCCTCTGCAAATTGGAATGGGTACAAATAAAGAAGATATTAAGCGCAAGACTAAGAGGATTGTGTGTCATACAAGGCGGTGTTTATTATCTCAACTTTCCTACACAGGAAAATATTTCCTTTACATATAAATACAATTTATAATATTTGATTTTGTTTAATGTAATTATGTCGATATTTTGGAACTACCACTTGAAGTTTCCCATTTAAAACCTTTACTGTACATAATATTAATTTTTGTTTTTAATATGGTATTTTAATAGCTTAGATTACACTTTATTTGTAAGAATAATTCTCTGTGTAAATGTAAATCTTGCAATTATAACTATATTTTACGACTGGCATCGATTCCGAGCCCGCAGCAAATCAAAGGCCATATGCTATAAGGCACTGCACTGTAAATTGAGTACTGGTCGCATTCAACCAGCTCATAGTTGGGGCAAAGAGCGTGGTCTTTGGTAAAGTAATAAAAGAAACTAGAAAAAGATAAACTATATATACATATCAGAACCGGTCGCAGAATTCGTTGCATGCCTGCGCATATTTTGAATGCTCTTTGAAAAGTTGTGCGACATTTGTTGCAAGAAAAAACTGGCTTGTCCTTTTATTTGGCCAATTTATTACCATATATTAAAGTTTCACAGCCACAAATATTTTCATAATCAGAGGTTCAGCAATTTGAGACCCAAACAACTGGAATATAATACCCGCCGACTTTCTTTTGATGCAATTTATTGGGTTGTTGCAGCTGTAGAGGTGTCTCTGGTTGGCCTCTTAAAGCCACTAACAAGTGCGATTGGCGGATGTGTGGGGGTCAGGGGTCCTGGGCAGAGGTAGATCGGCAATCTGGGGTATAGCAGCAACGACGGGGGGACGGAGAGCACCTACCTTCCCAGGCACAGCCGACGATCTCGGCGCGCAGGCATACGGTGCGATCGTACTGGCTGTAGGGATAGATGCGCACCTTCGACGCAAAGACGCTGGGCTGCAGCACGTTCTCCACCTCGCTATAGGTGTTCGTATTGCCGGGGAGTATCTGCAACGAGAGGAGGCGGGAAGCATTATAAATGGTGCTGTGCAGGCTAGTGTAGGTGGCAAAAAAATAAAAACAAAAGCGTTAAAATTGATTTTCCATCGCTTGCTCACAATAAATCGATGGGACGGGGCTTCGTGTTGGGGTTCGGTTCGCGTTTCTTCCCGTACGACACCTACGCAATGTTCGACTCTTTCCAAAGATAATTCGCACGTAAATTGTGAGGCTAAAAGTTGTAATATCTTTCAGATCTTGGCCCCCCTCCCCAAACCCGAAGCCCGGGGCTATTTAGATTGTTATCTGCGAGCCTGGCCTTGTCGTGATTAATGTGTGAATGGGCAGAGTGGAGAATGTATCGGAGTTAGCTCTGTGAAAAGGGGACAGGCTGGTGTATCTTATAAAGTATTTGTCTAGTAAACTTATCCATTAGATGCAAACTTAAGGTAAAATCCTAGATAGCAATGCGTATTTTCTTTCATTCTGCCGATTTATGGTTAAATGGCAGATTGGCAGAAATGGTTTTTAATAATTTTGTATAAGTTGTATAGTTGTATAAGGAATACAGTTTTATCTGAATTGAGTTTTACCCGGCGGATTGATTGATTTGAATAATTTTTAATACTTTAAGAGTCTTACCTCTTTGCCTTGAGTGCTCTTCCAGCGTATCCACTTCTCGAAGCCAGGCCTCCAGTAGTCGAGGACATAGGCCTCAGTGTATTCCTGTCCTTGACCTTTGCCAAACCGACCCTGGGTACGAACGGCGCTGACAAGATGTACCTGCAGCAGGTCGATCTGGAGATACTCTGTCAGACCACGTGACACCATGTGCTTTGGACACCAGGCTCCTCCATTATTGTCCACCTTTAGTCTGCAAGGAAAATAAATACATCAACATTTAACATAAGTTTATTTATTAATTTAATTCGTTTTGTACAAATTATAAAATTAAATATATCTTTTGATTTAACTCCGCTAAATTGATTGCTTTGGCCACTGTGCAAAGGACTCACAAGGAACTCAGAAACTCAAAGTGCTACTTCGTCTGCATTGCGACATTTTCACATGTGTAACCTTGCATATAATGAGGTAAAGAGAGTTACCTGTCGATGAAAGTGCAAGTAAGAGCAAGTTTCTTTAAGATGTTATAAATAAGGGTTACCAGTTACACCTTCAACAACAGTTAAGAACCCCCTTAATAGCAAACCAAGATCAAGTGGGATATATTAGTTAAGAATTGTTAAATTGTTAAATTGAAACCTGCTCCGCTTTTGCGCACAGTTGCGCCGGTAAGTGTATACACATCCATTAACCATATAACACAGCGTTGGGGATGGGGGAATCAGCCTCCATACATATCCCTGGCGTGACCTACATTCAGTATCCTCGGTTCAGCTGCATTCTTTCCTCCTTATATTTGCCTGCCACATATGTGTTTGTACGTCATATTTTTTGCAGCCACTTTGCGCCGGTCCTCTTACGCTATTATACGTTAATCGCGGTTTACAACGCGCCAAGTCAGGACAGCACAGGGCGAGGACGTTGCGAGGCGGTGAAAGAATGCGCCCTGTATGCAAAGCAGGCTCAGCGGCGCCAAGCTTCCACAGTGTCCTTGCCCCAATCCCAATTTCAGCAATGTTCCCTGACTCCCCTCCATAGCTACTGTGTGTATTTTTTCAGGAATGGGTCGAGTTTTTCAGCATTAATATCAATTTGGTAGTCATAAATCCAATGAGTCGTGCCCTGTGAAATGTGACCATGTAGGGGGAGGCAAGGAACCTGACATTTTTGGCGAAAGGTACTGCGAACGAACCGAATAGCTAATGAACTCTATATGAACTTAAACGAAGGAATATGCTGACCTCATTTAGCACTTTTTTTTTAAGATAAATATTATTATAAGCTAACATCAAAGACTTAAAAAAATGTTTACAATTCTCAACTTATAAGATTAAAAATATATATTTTATAGAGGCTTAACTTAAATGGAAGAAGTATCAAGAATTACTCCGCTTATTGGTTCAAAAAGTTCAATATTTAGGTACTATTTAAGGCTTTAATATCTGATGCCTAGGGAATGAACAGACTAAATGAAAGAAATATAAAGTAGGAAGCACCTTGAAGTTATCGAAGTGGCAGCAGTGTATTATATAACCGAGTTTGCACTCTAATGATGTCTGCTGCTGTTTATTGCCGTTGACATATGGGTCACCTGGGATTTTGCTTTAACTTGAAATGCCGAGCGCCTAAAGGCCCGAGGATGCTCTTATAAAATACATTTCGCTGCCGGCTGCTTTTTGTGTCGCTGGAAATGACAGCCTTATTCGTTTGGGATCACTTTACATTGAGCTCTGAATGGCGGAGATCCTTTCATTAGCTTCGTTTCGCAGGCGCTCTAACGAGCCCGGGACCGGCACGGCAGCTGAATTACAGCGCGTCATTTAATATCCGAAAACTATTCCGTGGAGTATGCAGGTTCAAAATATGCCGTGCGAAAATGCTGTTTTTATTCTACCTGCCGGGTGCTGTGGTTTCGTTTTACAGCAAATTGTTGCATACTTTGTGGAACGGAGCTTGGCAGCCAGGACCCCAGCGCCATTGCCATTTCATACTTTCCGCCGCATACATTGGGGTGTTATGGTCAGCAGCACCTGCTCCAGGTCCTGAGCCGTGACCAGGCCCAAGCTGAAGGCAGAGCAGCAGTACCTTGCCAAGTTTTTTTAGGCAAAGCCACTAAAATATGCCATAAAAGGTCTGCAGCTATCGCATAACTGCAGCAAAGGATGTTACGTGCCCCACATCCCTTCGCCCCTAACCCGAACCCAACTAAGTGGCTGTAATGCTGCACCGAGACACACGCTAACTCGGTCGGGTGTTAGTTTACTTTATGCGCCCAGCGACGCCGGAAACTGGAGCCGAAGCGCACACGCGTGCGGAGATGCAGATACAGAGATACACTCAGATACTAAGGTGCCCAGATACACGATACACTGGGTAACTGGGTCCGCTCAGGACCTAATGGGAGAGTTCCGCTCGCTTTTAATAAAAATTCATGGCGCTTTCACTGCTCCGTTCCGTGTACGGCCTCGCACACATTTATTAAGTTAATTATGAAAATAAATGGGTTACTGTTTCGAGTACGGACGAGCCAAAGATTGGGAATTCTCGACTTTACGAAAATGGAAGGCAAATGAGCAGCACGAAACATATTTGTAGGGATAATCAACGCCGGTTTTGCGTGCTAAATTAGTTTAATTAAAGAGTCCTAATAATAAGGATAGGGATTTCACGGAAGTGTCTTCAGGAAGATTTTATCAACTCTTCTCACCAGGCAATATGGAACAATAATTCCGTGCACAGTCTATCTCTTGAGCGGAAACTAATTAAGTTAAAACTTAATAACACCAAATAGTTAATTCTGTGCATTAAAAAACTCCTTCCTAAGCGTTTTCGTTCACTTCAAACAACTATAGGTACTTAAATGAATTTTAAGGTTCTGTATTTTTTATATAATCACACATGAATCTCTTCTTCTCAAGTAAAATTTTTCGGTTCAACGGAGTCATTATCCCTATTTTGTCCTGCTTTCACACCCCATGAATGAGTGGGTCTGGATCCAGATTATAGCATGCACAGACCAATGGCAACTCCTCCTCCTATTTCATTTCTACTGAGACACTTCCTTCCTCATTACTTATTTAGATTCGCTAACAATATACATTTGTCCCTGCCGCACAGAGCCATCGACCCTATGTTCCCCTTAAATTTATTTCGGTTCGCTTTATGCAAAATCTAATTTGCATATGTCTCTGGCTTGGCGCAGGAGAGGTCCTCAATTGCCTTGTTTTGTTAGGCACAACAAAAACGTTCTTGTCTATGGTGACCCTTTTCGAAGCTTTTCCGCTCTTTTTCGTCTTAGAGCCGGCCCTATATGGTTTTATTTCCGTTGGGATCTTTTCATGCCGTTCGCAGGACTCTATATTAAATTTCCGTTGGCATTTTTTTTTTGCGCAACTCCTCGCTAATGAGTTTGAGATTTATGCAGAAGAGGATTTAAAGTTTGCACCTAGAGCAGATACTAGTAAAAAAGTTAAGCAGATTCCCAGAAGCTAGTGGGACTCGGTCTCAGAACTTGTAACTTGGGCTACTGTCCTCTTGGCAACTTAACTTTTGCTCCGAGGACCCAAAACGTAAGCCGCTTAAATTTTCTTTTTCCTTCGGCGGCTACGAAGACCTCCTCAACATATGTTACCCCCAACCCGTCCAAAGCCCTTCTAATAGCCTGCCAATGGGGGGAAGGGTTGTGCAGGGATTCCGACTCAGATCTCATTGCCTCGTTTATTTCACCTGAACATTCGGGCGACGGGGGTGAGAAACTTATGCGAAGCTTGTAAAATATTTGCGTTTTCAATTTTGGCCCGAATGTGTGTAAGATGCTTAAGGGTTGTCAGCCCCACTCATTCCGGCTCGCCGCCCTCGTCCTCGCCCTTATTTATTTTCCATTTAATTTCCAATTCTTTCTTTTAGCGTTTTTAATGGCACTTGATGCAATTAAAATGCCAAGGCAACAGTTCCTTCTGCCGGCGGCTCGTAAGCTACTAAAAATTATTTTTTACGATTGTCATAAAGACGGCTACACATCCGCCCGCGCAACACCGCCAATCCCTCCCCACTTTTGACGCCTGGCCCAATCAACCCCTTGCCAAAACAATGACGCCTCCTCTCTCGGTTTCTGGCGCTCCTCGCGGCTGCCAGCGGCCACATCCGAAGCTTCGCCGAGTTTTTAATTAAAAATTCTTTTTTCCTCTGTTGCCAAAACATTTTGGTAAGCTTGCAGTCAAAGGACTGCAGGGGCAATCCTTTAAAAAATTAATTTTCAGCCTCAAATGAGCGTCAGCTGGCTTTAATTGCTCGTTGCCACCTACACACAGAGCGGGAGCAATTGAGGCGGAATGGCGGCGATAGATTGACATTGAATTGAGCTGGAAGTCAAATGCGCAATGAAAGTGTGAATCCTTTTGGGTGGAAAGAAAGGGAGTTAGAAACGGGGAGCAGATGTGGTCGCCCACATTCTAAACTAATGAGTTGCAAATCTGCTTAATTTGGCATTTGAAAAATAATTTATTTACTTTATTTTATTCTCAGAGAGTGTGTAGGGGACAGCACAGAGGATTTTATATATAAAAAAAATCTATAAACTGTGAGGGAAAAAGATATTAAAATCCTTTTATAAGTACATATATAGACTAGCTTTCACGAATTCTGGGGTAAAATCCATTAGAAGGAGCCTAAAACTATTTAATAATAATCTTTTGTTTAAACCTAAAGACCGTCTTGTCGCCCTGCTAACTGATTATATGTTTTAGGAACCAATTTTAATCAACATTTGTTGTATGATCTATAATTTATGTAGCTCCTCTTAAAATTAAATAAAAATCCGACAGTTCATTGCAAAACATTCATAATTGCAAAACACAGATTTAGTTTATTTTTTGTATTACCAAATGCCGCCATATTTATATGGAACTTAAAAGTACAATATTGATTTCATTGCCGCAAAAATCTTCTGCCCTTTTATGATACATCTAGATGATGGGCATGGATATAAAACTCAAAATGTTCACGTGCATGTCATGGCCAGGTAAGGACACAAATATATAGCTCTTGCCTGGCAGTACATTAGGTCCGTATAACAAAATTGTACTTTTTTATTATCGCTTCTGTCGTTCTCTTTGATTTTGAGCCACTTGGTTAACGGACTTTAAAGAATGTCATAAATTTATGCAAGCATACCTCTGTCTCTCCGCATCCCTCCCACGAATTCTCCTCCTTCGCTGTCGTAACCCACATTAGAAGGAGGCAAAACCTCTGTGCACGTAGTCTTCTTCTTCGGCCCCAGCATAATGGCTTTTGTGTTATGCTTTTATGATTGAAGTGAAAACAAAAGCAGGCAGCGGGCGGGGGGCTCTGGTCGAGGCTGTCCTCAACCCTTGCACGTCACAAAGAGCAGCCTGTCCTGGTGTGGTGAGAGCTCGTGTTGTGTGTGAGTGTATGTGTGCCTATCGATTTTCCCTTCGGCCATAAAACGCTAATGGCCGACTTCACGTCGACCCAAACGTCTTCCTGCTCCCTACTCCCTACTGCTAGGAGCTGCCGTCGCCATTTTGCTTTTCATATTTTCCATTGAACTTTAAGCCGACATCTCCATTTATTGCTGCTGCTGCTGCTGTTGCTATTGCTGTGACCGCCATATTGCTGTTGTTGCTACGCCTTTAGCCTGAGCCGCAGTCGCCATTTTTATTGTCATCCTTTCCGCCGTTGCCGCTCTGCGTGTTTGCCATTTTTCCTCCATTCTTTCTAGGTTTTCGCCTTGCAATTTCCACTTGACACAATGGCACACAAAATGCAAAACTCCCCCACAGCCAGCGCACGTTCCCCATCCGCCCTGTTGTCTGTTGAATGTTGTATGTCGGCTGCTAAAGTGTTGGCGGCTTGCATTTGTATTGTGTACTTTTCCTTGTTTTATTTTTTTTCTCTTTCGCCTAAGCCAGAGTTGTCCTCTGCATGTCATTTTCCATTTTCTCCCCATTTACTTTTGCTGCTTTTTGGCAGCTGCTCTCACAGCGTTGCAAGTCGGCTTTCGGCTGATTCTCCGGCTCTTCTGTCCTGTTCCTTAGCCTGCTCCTCTTTCTTTCTTAACTTCTTTCTGAAGTCATTATTGTCGGGGACGCAATAACTGTGACAAAGTCATCTTCTGTGGTCGCATCTTTGCGGAGGCGCCACCCCTCAAAGAGTTTCCTTTGGCCATTGTTGCTCCGGCTGGCGCGTGACTTCTGTTTAATGGCTGTCATATTTTGTTGAGCTGCTGCTGCTGTTGATGCTTGGGGGGCTTGGCGCAGGAATTGTCCTCGCAACTAGGTGTCCAACACAAAAGATTGCTGCTGTCTAAGACATATCCTTCAGAAGCCAATTTTGGGGCACCACGAGAGCTCCACCCCTCCACCTATCCATCTGGTGTTGCGTTAGACTGGCGGTCAATGCATTTCAAGTGCTCGGTTTATTTTTATCGCACTTCAAGTGCTCTGAGCCAGCAAATTGTCGGGCGCGCAGGCGTAACCAGCAGCCACAATGGGGTCTTTCGTCGGCTGGTTAAATTTAAATAGCCGCGGCAAATACCCGCAATGTTTGCCCCCGGTAATTGAAAGGCAAACAGAAGGCCAGAAACCCGGCGAGCCGAAGACTGCGCATGCGCAACCCCGCTTCCTGGGACGATCCAACGGACGACTCAATCGAGGCCCGCGAGTCTCGCGGCTGTTTGCCTTACCCTCGCACAGTTGTCGCCGTGTTGACAGAAAACGTTTTCTCTGCAGCCAGCCTGTAACTGCAACATAGCTGGCAAAACTAGAAGAGCCAACACACAGTTACAGCTTCTTGTCTATTTTTATTTGGTAAAGAGCTACGCATGCGAGTCTCGACGGTGGCCACCGAAAGGTATCTTTAGAAATGCTTATTTAAACAGCTGCAGGTGCTCACTCCTATGGCTCTCAGTTACAAGATTCGTGTTAAGCCGGAGAAAAGATAATTGAGATATGCCAGTTGAAAGGCTATTCTTTTTAAGAAAGGTATCAACATTTGTGAAAATAGCTCCTTAAACTAGTTTACTAAATACATGTTAATGTAACATGTAACACATACACGTTAGTGTAACTTTTAGTTGTAAAATAAATAATTCTTTATAGAAAAATTAATCAAAAAATAAACGGACAAGATATGTATCTGAACATGCACACATTTTGGCTTTTTCTTTCAATTCTCCCAAGCTGAAAAGCATTTTCATCTTAGTTTAAAATAAGCTAGGCTGCCTGTTTTCATTAGCTTAGCCAGGTAGGAGCATTCCTGACGCTTCTAACGAAATATAAAGAAATTCTTTTTAATAAATGCAATTAATAAAACATGTTTACACCCTTGGGCCTATCTACCACGGATTCCCTTGATGGGCACAATGTAGTTGTGTGCTTTTTATTTAATTACGCTGGGAAAATGTGGGTTTATTGAATTAAATGGTGCTCAAGGTTCATGGGGCGAAGATTTAAATTGCCTACCGTCGGGATATCGATTTAAGGACCCAAATCAATGCCAAAGATGTCGGTGGATAATGTGTGGCAATGAAGAAATTCAATAAAATGTTATAAATAATTCAATAACTCAGTTCGAATGAAATATGTATGCAATGCGGAGGAACTTTTCTGGGCCGAGAACAGTGGGATTTGTTTGCGTTAATATAATAAGAAAAGATACTATGATTATTTATATATTTATTTGCTTTTGAATAATACTAAACATAATGTATTCAGTGTTTTTATGTAAAGGGAAAATGTATGTTATTGTTTTCGTATTTATTATAAAAAAAAAAAAAAAATAAAAAAAAAAAAAAATTATCCCCAGGCATTTCGTGCTTTCTAGTAATTTTTAAATAATAACGATTTCATCTTTAAATCTAGCATTTGTTGTACTAAATCCAAAATTTGTCTTTCGTTAATGTCGTCTTGCCACACTGTGCGAAGCTTGCTAACGATAATCAATGTACGAAAAATGCCAAACCGTTATCAAAACTCGAATCCGATGAGGCAAACAGCCAAGCACAGGCCTTAAATCATAAAAATTGACTCATTTGTAACATAAAAAGCACATTAACACATTAGGAGACCTCCAACCATTTGTCGGGGTTGAACGCTGCGCTTGGGAATGGGGCTATGGGGGATGTTTGGATGTTTTTCTGTTTGGCTCTCAGGGATCTGCTGACAGCTGAAGCGAAACAATGTCGAAATTCAATTGAACATTTTCCAGGAAAAGTGCTGGAAACTAGCAGCCAAATTCTTAAAGGCAAATATAAATTGTACAAAGTTCGTGAACATCGTGATTTATTGGAATATGTCATGAACTTATTTATTCTAAGTTAAAGTGTAATTTTTTGGTAATAGGTATATGAATTAACTCTGATTTTATTATAAGATTAGTTCAAATAAAGGTTCAAAGGTTATTACCTTTGTGCCTTATTTTTTATGGTAATATAATGATTTTAATTTCCACGTGGGGAAACTCAATCTTCTAACCTATACAAAAGTCAACTTTTTAGTGACGAAGGCCGAAGTGAAGCATTTATTTAATTGGGCTCGTGACTGGCACGCTGCCACCTCTAACCCACGGGCGCACAGACAACACGCAGGCAGCAATCAATTCAATCGGGCCGACATTAAGCACCGAGTGTAGCTGGGAAAAGGCGAAAAACCAAATCAAACATTAATGCAATAAAATGGAAAACGCGTTAACAGCGATTGCCTCGGTGGCCGAAGCTGGCAGCCAGCTGGCAGCACATCGCAATCAGTGCTAGGTCCACGCAGGAGCTGCGGGTCCTGCCCAGGATTTGGGCCGGAATTGGGTGGGGGCCTAAGAGCAGACTACGCCGAAAGCGAAAATCAATGCCACTGACAGGCGAGAGCCCCCCAAAAGCGACTAAGTGAGCGACAGCCGCCGACGAGTGAGCAACAATGGAAGGTGAATTTGATAAGTGGCGAGGGTTGGGTGTGTGTGTGTGTGCGTTAGGGGGTGTGCCAGTCCCAGTTGTTGTGGCCTGGCAACATGGCTGACTTTGGCAGGGAGGAAATGCAGCGCCTAATGCGGCAATTAGAGATGGGGTTATGGGGCGTTGAGGGACCATCACAAAGGATTCGATACGAAAGGTGTATAGAGTTCGGAGGCGAAACTAACATATATCTGGAGAACAAGGATCTGGTTTGCGGTTCACTAATTGGGGGAGTTGTAAGAGCTCTGTTTGACTGGACTTCCCGCTGATTGGAGTACCTTTACGTTCGGACTTTAGTTTCTGACTTCGGTTTTTTGTAGAAATCAAGTGAATAGGAAATGTTAAATAAATACATGAAATCAGCAATTTGAATTTAATGGGTAAGTATTTTGTATTTTTGATTAAATTTTGTTTATCAATTTTGTATAGTGTACATCAGTTTATTTCAGTCTTAAAAGTTACCACAAAAAGTCCAGACCACTTCTAATCGAATCCACTGCCGAATAATGCCCTCAAGATGTTGACCCACGAAGTTTAATCTCACCTGCTACCCGGCTTCAGTGGAGCGGCACTGATTAATAAAGTTAAATGACTTATAAGTCCATTAAGCAAACTTCTGTAGTCTGGCGTATGGGAGAAATGCCAAAGAAATTAGCGAGCCAACGGGAGGAAATTGGGGAAAAAGAAAAGCAAAGCAACTTTACAAGTCTGCAGCTGATTGAAATACGTATCGGAGAATCGGGGAAAAAAGAAAATGTACGTAAAATGTGATGGCAGCTTAGCATGCAATAAGCAGCAAGTTATTGACCCATTTGGTTTATGTACTGTGAAGGGAAAATCAAAGAACTGAGGGAGCAGGCTTTCGCCAGATCCAGATCCAGACCCTTCTATTGTTTTCCCATTCCCGTAATGACAGTGTGAAATCAAAAATCATTGCATTCTCGATTCAAGTTTTTGCCGGGTAGCTGTGAGAACTCGAAAGCTGCATTTCATATGCGCCAACGCACAAAACCACAAAGCAAGAGGAAACTTTCCTCCACACAAACTTACAACGATTTGCAATCAGTTCGAGGACAGCCAGGGTTGGGGGTGTCACCTCAGAATCACGTCGAGACTCAAAGTCAATGTGAATGCGACCAAATGTTAATGTCGGCTCAAGTTGGGGTACGTCTGCCAGTGGAGTTCAAGGAAATATTCGATTTTCAGGGGGAAAAAAGGAGTTGGTTCCTTTTTTAACCTTTTCTTGGGAAAAAATCGATTTTTGCTTGCGTTGAATAAATAAAAAAAATTCTGGTGGATATCTATGGTAATATGACTGTCTTAAAACTGTTGTTTATCAATATACTATATTAAATAATGAGAGAGGCCCCTAGGGTTATATAATTCAGCAACTATTAAACAAGTAGGAGGAACATGCTGGCTGGCCCAGGCTTTGCTCTTCCCTAAAGCATAGAAAGCAAACATCAATAAGTGTTTTCCCCTTTTTTAGAAGCCGTCAAGTTTTAGGGAACACATTTCCGCGCCACCGACTTTCCCCAAATTGCTTCAATTATCCCCGACTTTTGCTAAACAACGGCAGCTTGCACTTCCCATACGTATATACGCTAACTTGTAACCCCCAACTGCCAGGGAAAATTTATGTGTAGCCTACATTTAGGCCCCGGCAGCGTAGGGTCCGTGACGCCTGTCGAAAATAACTCAGCGATCAAAAATGCCCTCCGCCTGCCATGGAAGTGAGTCGCATATTTTCATTAGAAGATATCCATCAAAATTCACGCATGAATATGGACTTCTCATGCTCGCCCGAACGCAATGAATCCCGCACATTGTCATTTCTCACCTGGCAAAGTGAAAAAATAGAGCCGAATATCGCTGGATATAGCTTATAGTCGTAAACTCAGCGCAGGGGTAAGTGAAACGAAAATAGGCAAAGAGTTTTTGGTCACGTAAGGCTCATAAAGAATGCCGATGGCATAATTTGCACTCTGGCTTTAGTTTCGCTTTTGTTTCCCCGATCCGAGGCCCTGAAAGTAGGCTACCAAGGTAATAAGTTTCATCGACTCTTGTAGTGCTGCCAAGTGGGCCGAAGGCACGCTATAAATCTTGCACAAGCGGAACTTAAAGACCAACTTTAACCCCTTGAATATTCCCCGCCGCGAACTTTTTCATTTATCATACCAAAGAGAGAGTGAATTTTACCGACCGAGTGCCGTCCCTGTCCCTGTCCCTGTCCCTGTCCCTGTCCCTGTCCCTGTCCCAGTGTCTCTCATGTGAAGCAACCTTTTTCATTTGTAATAAAATTCATATGACTTTGGCGCATGTTTAGCGTAGAGCCCACCTCATCGATGGGCGGAGGGATGCGGCAGAGGGAGCGGGAGCGGGAGCGCATGCGGATGCGGGGATGTGGGGCCATCATTAGGCTCGGGCACGCACATTCCCGTTACTCGGAACGCACCGCACCGCAATCTTTTGCCGGCAGAGAGCGCCACATGCAAAACGCCATGTGTGACATTTTTACTACCAAACATTTGTTTTGCGCACCGGAGCGGCTGTCCCTTTGAGTGTGTGTGAGTGTATGTGCCCGGAGGGGGACTGGGTTATATGGGAAAATGGAGAGGGGGACCAGGGGCAGTCAACACGTACCAAGGCACCGTGGTCGCCTGCCTGTCGTTCGCCTGTCGCTGGTCGCTTTTCTGTTGACTTTGCATAATTTTATTGCTTTTCTTTTATTTTTATGCGAGGTCTCTCCCTTTCCCTTTCGTTTCTTCTCTCCCCCTAGGTGCCCCGCAGCCGACATTGACATTATAATCAATATTTCTGTTACTCCGGTCGTATACTTATTTTTGCTGGGGCCGCTTCTGGCGTGCGCTCGCACTTGCCTTCCGTTGTCTGGCGTTGTTTTGTATATTATTAGGGGAATTCCCCCACTCCCTGCTCTACTTTCGGTTCGATCTAAATGGGTATATTCGGGGAGCAATAATGAAATGATTTGGCCTCAGCTCGAGAAATATGTGTTTGAAAGATATGTAACTCAAAAGTCGTGGCTCTCCGAATGATTTCTAGGAAGTGATCCCGCATTGTTTACTAAATTCACTCTGCTTTGGAGTTCATTTTAAAATAGTCTTCTCTTCGGCTGATTTGCAAGTCTTTTATTCGAATTTCTAGTTTTGATTGCTGGCTGAGGAGGTCTGAAGTTTGAAAGATTTGTATATACATTGCATTGCATTGAAGCATTAATAAATGTTTACAAAACCGGGGAGTTCCCAGCAAACTATAAATTATAAGGAGTACTGGCAATAATTGGGAAATAAGTAAACAATAAATAATTAATATATATAAATTATTTCATCATCAGAATATAGCTACGACATGTCTAATGCTCTTAACAACTATTAAAGGATACCATTGTACTGACACTAGTTCAAACTAATTGTGAAAACCCCTCTAGAAAATATAGGTAATATTTGCAAAACTTCTTTGCCACAACGTTAGGCCACAACATCATTTAGATTTTTATCGCATATTACTCTCAAATATTGTCCCAAAAGTTCTATTTTATGGCTTGTTTTGTTTCCGGCTAACGAAATATAAAAGAAAAACTTTGGCAATGTTGTTTGCTTTGCTTTGCCGAGTTTGTTTTTGACAATATTCTGCGGCTGAGGGACATTCTGGAAATTATTTTAGTGCCTCATAAAAAATGTTTATACGCGCTTGTGTGTGTGGGAAGAGTTTATGACTTAGCGTACGACATTATGCATTATATATTCATGATCTGGTGTGTGCCTGGTCAGCCCTTGACTTTCTAAATAATTACCAGGGAATTTTTCCCCTTTTCACGGATGAAGATAAATCAGGAAGACTCCTTTCCCGCTCGTCGTGCTGAGCAAATAAACGTCAGCAAAGTATAATGTGGCCATAAGTTGTATCATTATTCTCGATGTGGATGTAAAATGTTTGCACATGTTGTTGCCCGAACGATTGTCGTTGTTGTGCTTTAATTTATGTCATTTGTGTGTTCGGCTTGTTTCTGTTTCTTTTCGGACGCAAATGACATAAAGGCATTTAAACACGCCATAAAATAATTCATAATAATAATTTCCATGTACACGCAGGAAACAAGGGAATGTCTTATGTGTGTGTGGAGAGAGCACACTGGCGTATTCATATTCGTCATATTATGAGTCAAATTTTAATGGATGATTGCTGTTTATCATTTCCAGTCACCATCGGTGACACGTGTGTGCGATGATTTCTGGTGTTGTGTGTTTCTCGGCTCAATCCGGAATGAGGAAGTTTACTTAAAGTCAACGAACTTCTAATCGCAGAAACTGGGTTAATTGGAGCCCCCTCTCCCTCCACTCACCTGGCATGCTGTGGACCAACATTCCCCATGTCGTGGGCCGAGCTGGCAGTTATCTGGAAGTCCGCGATGGCGCCGGACTCCATGCCCAAGGGCTGCTTGCAGGTTCCTATAATGACAAAACACACTCGTTAAATGATGCAACCGAATATGTGGCAGCAAGATGGGGTTTCAAAATGAGAAATCACCCATCATTTGGCTGAAATATTCGAGCGAAGAAAACAATGGAGGCACAAATCAAATCGGAAATCAAATCAAAAAAGACTCCCCTTAACCTGTCCAATTGGATGCATAAATTAATTAAAGACGCGGCAAATGGGAAAGCAGATACATTCTGCTATCGTTTCAGCAACTCAATTTCCATTCGCCATCAATCTGTGAGAACGCATGAAAAGCGCAATTATCATCTCCACGCTTCCCACCACCACTCGAAGAATGATGGGCCGCCGGCCCCCAAGGGACCGCGAAAGGGTCATGAATAGGTCGTTGAGACACAGCCGTCATCATCATCATCTTCGTTATCCCCCGCCGCTCACGCTCCAACAAAATATCAAGAATATTATCATTCAGTGAATAATTAGATGCAATCAGTCAGTGCTTAAGCACCATAAGTCAAAGCCACTCGGGCACTGCCACGGAAAACTAGACAAAGGTCAGGCCCGGCCCCGCTCCCCAGAAAGGCTGGCTGGCTGGCCCTTGAACGCCCAATCGCGCCATCTGCAGATATGGATACTCGACCCTTCTGGCAGTTTCATCTGATGTTTAAGGAAAAGAAACTACTTGTGGGTCAACAAGCGATTATAAAAGGACTTAGGACTCAAACTATTCAATAATATATTAATATACACAATATATATTATAAACACAATGACTGACATTATCCAACTTCGCATTGACAAAGTGCCTGTGGAAATATTTATGTGCTTGGCACCTCCCACTGGCCCCTAAAGGTCAGCTCCTCTAGCTTTTCCCTAGACATTCTTGCCACAGTTCTGAAAACTCATTTTGGCAAAACGCAATTGCTTAATTAAGTACAGACAGCTACAACTTTGAATGTAAATGGTTGCAATCACTCAACAGCGAGGCCCCGCCGGGGAACCCCCATATTTACATTACGCCCATGACATATTGATGCCCATAAATTAGTTTTAATTATTGAAAAAGAAACTGAGCAAATGAGGGAAAAACTAATAGCAGAAGCACTGCTCTTGGGAAATTGATCGATGATCCCGTGTTGGTTTCTCGCTATTCAATTGTGGGAATGGAGCATCGTCTCTGGAGAGCGGGATGCTGCTTACCAGGCAAGTGGCGATAGTGTGCCAAATCAATGGCGATGGCCTGGAGAACGCTCGGTGGCTTTGAGCATGTTATATTTGGCCGAATAAACAAACGCGGCAGGGGATGTGGGAGGGTTCGGGGGAAGCATCCCACCGTGGGCCCAGGGAGCGCAACCATTTTGCGAAACTTTGACGGCGAAATGCAGAACTACAAAGTGAAAAGTAAACAACGCACGGCGGGGCAACTCCGATTGTTGCTGCTGGCAAAGTTTTGCGCAGAACAAATTGCACAAAATTTAATTAACTGCACTTGAGTGCGTGGCCTGGTCGTTCGCAGCTCTCCACCCCGCCTCGCCGCACTCTGTCCACTGCAGTGGCGTGTGTGTGCGATAATCATAATTCAAAGTTCCCTCTTTGGCTGGGCGTGTAAGGCAACACAAACAAAGGAGAGCACCGCGAAACTTTATGAAATTGAAAATTGCACAATTTTACAGTTCAATGCAGGGCGAAAGGGTCGGGGCGTGGCGGGACGTTACGGTGGGGACGGGATACGGCCAACGGGGCGTATGAGCTATATGTGTGTGCGGAGCATAAGCCAGGGAAATTGCTAACAAACAATCGGGATACACTTTCATATGCAGACACAGCGGGTGAGGCTACGTGAAGCAGAGCTATTTCCCACGGGATTAAGCCACTTAATTGAGCTCTAACCACTCGGATACGGAAATTTGAGCTTTCGCGGATGTTGACTTCTCCCAGATGAGGCTTTGTATCTGTTCAATCCAGAACTAAATCCCTGAGTCATAGATATGGCCTTATATCACAGGTGAGCATGAAATTTAAGCCCTGCTATAGCACAATAAAAATATGGGTAAACTAATTTAAGTAATTTAATTATTTTTATGTTTCTTTGCTTAACAAGACTTGTAGAATTATGGTAGTGTGTTGCCACAAATCTCCTCGATCTGCTTTACAGAGTATTCAGCATTCATCACTCTCTGAAAACCAGGCACTGGGAAAACTTTCCCAGCGACCGTTACAGCGGGAAAATAGCAAGCAAAACGCGCCAGAAACGCGCTTAATGACGCGTATCTGCTGGCGCTCATAAACAACAAAAGCAACAAGGCGTCTTTTATGGCCAGGACGCTCCCCCTCAGTCCGCTCCAGTCCCCGTCAACAGTCCTTTCTGTATGCCGCCTACTCGCCAAACGGAACTTTTGGCCACGGTTCGTTGGGGCTGAAAGTAAGCTGAAGCCGAGGGGGGACTCGAGAACAGTGTAAACAAATTACGCACGCATTTTAATTGGCTTTCAATTGCGGTAAAAAGCGCGAGTATCTCACGGATGCAATTAAAAAGTATCGTAGCTGACCCGTGGCCTGGCTCTCCCTCCAGCGAATGATCTGTGGAAAATTCACGCCGACGTGACAAACATCTAACACGGTCCATTAAGCACCGATACGGAGCTTTGAGCTATAATTTGCCACTTGGAAGTTAGAAGGGGGCCTTATATTTCAGTCATAAACAGATAAATTAAATTTATAATTATGAAAATGTATGTTATTTTTAAGATATTTAAACACAATTATGTGGGAATGAGAAGAAAGGAATTCTCTGTCAGACTATTATGTCTATAACCTATTAATTATAATCAAACGTATCTAAATAAATACTTAAAAAAAATATGTTTTTATACTAAACTAATAATATAAAATTAATTCACAAATTTAACAGAAAATCAACATATTTATACAAAGACTCCCAAAATAACCAGCTTCAGCTTCTTAAATTTATTCTTGCGTCAAATCTTTATGGCTTGAAGTTGATGCTTAAATGATATATGTTTACAAACACTTCTTGTGAAGCTGAAAAATCCCACTTGTAATGCATCCATGTTGGACTCTGATTCCGGTCAGATATGGTAATAAATTAACATAATTTACAGCCAAAGCATCTTAAATGCATGTCACCACATTGCGAGCATTCACTTTTACGCTCTATCGGCGCAAACACATGTCTGTGCCCGGCGACGCCCGGAACAAAGAAGGAGGCCGAGATACAGATACATGTTCGATGTCTCGGGGTACGGTCGAGGGGCTAAGACTGGACCGGGACTGGGAATGGGGCCCCTAATCGTCGCCGAGTTATCAAGCGTGGACAGGGGCTTTTTAATTTATCGCCGGGCCATGCAAAATGTGCGGCACTTCGGTGTTCGGTGGGTGCCAAGCTATTATTTTAGCTAGATCGTGGAAAATCTTATCGGCACTCGACGATCGACACTGCAGCTATAATACATCTGCACATCTGGCCGAGCTGCACCCAAGAGGCATACCTGGGGGTAAAGCCGCTAGCCTGGGACCAAAAGTTGCAAAAAACCAATATTGCCAAGAAAAGCCGAATGTTTTTAATAGTTTATAGCCCTAATACACCGAATAACTTAGGTAACTATGAACTAGGATTTCTGAAAAGGTCGTAAATAATTGGCTTGGTTATATTGCAATCTCAATACCCATCGAAGTCGGGCCACCATGAGCTCTGAGCAGGTTTTATGGTCTACCCCACAAGTCGACTGAATTTCACCTAAATATCAGTAGCAGATTGCCCCCTCCGGTCCAGGAGCTGGAGTTTAGTGTCGCATTTACTTTTGATTGCCACCGAGAGCTGCTGCAGCCGCCACTTTAAATGGAGATTTTCTGGCACCGCGGATACGGCCTCCGAGCAGCGGCCAAATTACATGCATTGCCGCAGTTCGCCCGCCGTTCGGTGTTTAGTTTATCGTGTCGGCCACTGTTTTGGCCAAGACAGCATGTAATGGCAATCCATATCAGGTTTTTCATACAAAAAAAAGAGGAAGTAAAGGGGGTCCGTGTGTGGGTCTCACTTGTCAACGGCCGTGATATTTTTCGGGTGCTGGAAAGTAAAAGTGAACCACGCACGAGCGCTGTGCAAATCGATGCACAGCCTATGCAATTAGCTTGGAAATTGGAATTGGTTGGCGGAGATCAAAATGCTCAAAAATGAAATGAATTTACATGGATTGCGACTAGCTAACAGCTGGGATTAGTGGTGTGGACCGATAAAATGCCATTTAATAGGCTATGGGACAACGGAAACCAGTTTCTCATCGAAAGATTAAACTGTTTTTTGCTTTTACTGCGATTTTATAACTATCTGTGGACGTGGAAGCGTATTACCTGCATTATTTAAGTATAATTGGGTAAGTTTCCTAACTAAAGTATACTGAGTTTTTATTTAAATTCATACCAGTTAGATAAAGTAATTCAGTGTGTATTTAGTCGAATATCTTATTAAAGATTCATTCAACTTGCATCTGACTCGTATTCTCCTCTCCCCAGAAATGCCTGTGCTTCCCAGTCAGATCGGCGCTTGCTGCAGATGGCCAGACACCACTTGACCTCCGATTGTTAACTGTCGCACATTTATCATGCGGACTGTGGCTGGCTGGCGGTGCGGTGCCGTGTGCGGGCAGGAATGGCTTACCTGATCTGTTGGCCACTTTTCAACGCATATTTCAGACGATTTATGCGACCATTTAAACGGAGTGCGCTTTAACATTATCAATTTAAATACAGATTGTGGAGCCAGGCTGCAAAGCGACTCGAACAGCATTTCAACGCGCTTACGGTCAAATAAAATATGGCAGACGCATTCAGATATTTACGCATTTAAATGAATACGAGCACAGACTCCGGCCCAGATTCAGATTCGTATATTGGAATAAACAGCTGAACCATAGGACCCACAGACGGACGGACGCACTGAACGACCAACATCAACATGGGTTTCGTTCGGCTTCATTCATTTCCTGCTACCGACCTGGCCTGGTTTTGCACACTCTCGGTCGTCAAAGGAGAGTTTATTAGCTTTGTTAAGAGCCCTGTCAAAGGGAGCACTGTTTCTAGCTGGAATGGTGTAAAATATGATGTGAAATGGAGGTGACTGAGTTATCATGGAGGTTTCAAATATGAAATGCAAACACATGTAATTTTCTAGCACTTTCTGTACCAGTTTTTGATGCTCCACATTATCCAAGGCATAGAAATTGTTATGGATTTAAAATCCATTGAAAACGCTTCTTCATAAATAAAATATAATCATTTTAAACTCAAGCTTCTACAAGATTTCATAACATTTTAAGACATTAGAGAGCATCTTCATCTCGACTGTGGAAAACATAGCTGCCATCTTTCGATTGCTGAAAACAAGCTGCCGGCTAACGAGGCACCGGCTCACAGCAACAAGATAATTTGTTATGCCCGGCCGACGGGAATAAAATAACAACAAGGCTGCAACTCCTCCTCAGAGCGGCCAGCTGTGATGGACGCGACCGACCACACACGCGGCCATCAGCAATGGTAATGAGCGGCGGCGGCCCAGCGCCAGTTGGAGCTGATGTCGAAGGGAGATGGAGACGGCTGTGTCCGACCGACCAAAGACGCAGTCATCTATCAAAAGCGCCGCTGAGCAGCTTCGATTTGGCATCCATCTCCATCTGACCACACCACCACCCATCGACCACCGCTCACCGTTCACCGTCGATTTATCCCGGCACATCCCGTGCCAATACGGGCTTATGCCCAACCTCATGTTTATTAATGACGTAGTTGGAATAGGAGTCGACGGATCCTTGGCGTTTTGCGTAAATTTCCCGTAATTGGTTGTGGTCGAGTGCGTGCCGGGTCTCCGGTCTCCAGTCTCCGGTTCCCGGTCTCCGGGCCAGCATTTATTAGTTACGGTTCTGTGTTATTGGTAAATACTTGAGCAGTCGAACAGGTCAGGCGGGCTCTTCCTTTGCGGTTGATTGATTTCAATGTTGATTGCTGAATGCAAATGCAAATCCCATTGCGCCTTCGACTATTTAGTGCTCTCCGAAATGAAGTGCACGTCTCCTGCTGCTGCTGCTGTCCTGCCCTGCTCCTGCCCCTGGTCCTTCACCTGCTCCCACTTCAGCCCGAACTGTTGCATCGAGAGTGCGGTGAAGCGGTAAGTGGGGGAGCTCGGTGCCCTGATCCGCCCATGCATGGCCGATATAAAATTCGGTTTCAAATTCTTTTTCATTTGCAATTGGCTTTGTTACGTGCCCATTTAAATATTTTCCACAATATTTCTTTGTACCTTTTCGTCGAAATAAAAATGCATAAATTTCACTTCATGGGAAGTGAGCATATGGGATATTTCTCATCGATTTCAGAGGGTTGGCAGAGCGTAGAGACATTTGTTGCCTTTTTCTGAATGTATTCAAACCTGTTTACATCGTTAAATGAATTCTAAATGTACAAAAGATTCAAATTATGAAAATTTAATGTAGTATTTCAGAAATAAAATCTGATGGAAATAAAAGCCGTAAAGGTTTACTCTGGCTCTTACTTCTTGTTTTATTTGAATTAGAGTTTTTAATGTATTATTGGTGTGATTTTAAATTTAAAGAAAACTAAAATTCCAACTTGAATTATATCCATAATTAATTTTAAAGCTTAAAGAACTTTCCGTCACTACCACTTACCGATTTCCAATTGCGACGCGCCTGCCAGCAGGCTAGAGCTCATTCCTCCAGCTCCAGCTCCACCTGCACTTCCGACTCCTACTCCGGCAGCGGCTGCTCCCGCCGCTCCGAAGGCCACTCCCAGCCCGCTCTGGTCGGCCAATAAAATCAAAGCCAGTGTCAGCCAACATAAAGCTTTACTGTTATTAACACTATGACGCTTAATGTGGCAATAACTTTTTAAATAATTTGTTGCCGAATGCCAGAGGCCGTAGGGTCGTTCAGTTGTTTCCGGGCAATCAGCGGGGCAGTTCCGCCGCCTGCCGGGTCGTGAATGAATTGAATTCAATTGTTGTAATTTTATTGCCGGCATTTTGATTTTGCGTTATTCTCGTCGCTTCGCGTTTCTTCGCACGTGTCTAATCTTCACGGGCTTTTCTACATTTTGTTGCTCCTTCCCTGCAATGAAAGTGTTGGGAAAACATGGTGAGAAATCGGGGAAATTTAACAGGGGGTTAGCGGAGGGTTTTTGAAAATGTCTCTTAATTGGCGCGGCTTTAAGAACGGGATCGGTCCTGGAAGAACGAGGAGCTGCCAGCCACCCTTAAATACATCATTGTCAGCAAATTAACGTGACGTGACCTTGCAAACTGTCGCGTTTTTGTCACATGACAGCAAGTCATGGGACTGGAGACCCCAGGGCGGCTGCCAGTCTCCCCGGCACGACTTCCAGAGCTGAGCAAGCACAAATTTATGTAAAATGTCAGACGCACACACACACACAGAGACCTACAGCGCGGACCTAAACTCCGGCGTCCCCCTGCGGATCCCTCGGCGCGATGCCAAAACGTGTCAAAATACAAAAATATAAACAGCGCGAAAAACTGAACGAAAGTGCGGCGCACAACCGTCCTGTGGACGGGGGGTCTAGGGGGTCTAGGCCCCTCCTCCGGCAGCCGGAAATGCGACAGCCGTGCCTGTGTTTAATAGTGGCAAACTTAAAGCATCCGAAAAACTAGTTGCCAAAAGTTCCTCGGGCAGCGGAACACCAATATAGAGTAAGTACTATATAGTTGAAGTTCATAAATTTCAGAAAATATGAATCACAACTGTGTGACTTGAATTTATTTTAATTCTATAAAATAAATCAAAGAGGAATTAGTTGCAAAACAATTACATTTTTGAGTGGTTTGCAAACTTGATTGTAATAAAAATAACTTTATCAAAATCGCACTGATTACGTAAATTTGTTTTATTTCATCCTTGGCAACTTAGGCTAAGTAAATATACATTTATTCTTAATTTATTTATTTCTTTATATTGATATTATATTTATATTTAAGCAAACAAATATATTCTTTAGATACAGTCCAGTATCTCACAATCCAAAGTCCTAAGAAGAATAGTTTTCGTGTTGTCCGAAGATGCTTTTCTTAAAGAAATCCGTTACGACCTTATAAGGTAAGGAATTTGGTCTTAAGGTTTTTGTGATAACTATGACCACTTAGTTATATTCGCAAAATTATATTCACAAAATTATATCTATCATTTAACTAAAAATATCGAACTCTTTAATCATCTCAAAGACCATCAATTTTTTTTTATCGCTGATGTGTCGCCGTTTGTGCTGACATCTGCTGCGGCCAAAGTTCGACGTCTGATAGTTTTCATCTGCTTAAAGTGTCTCAAGAGGAAAAGATCAAAAGGCTCCAGCAAACAAAATGAAAACTGTTCACAGGCATTTTGCCGACGCGAAAATTCACTCGAGCAATTAATAAAATGTGAAAAGAAAAGAGCAGAAGAAAAGCAAGCGACGGAGAGCTATGAAGGGAGCAGGAGGGACATCTGGGGGATCTGGCGCCCACACTTCCTTTCATATGCGAAATGAAAAATTTTACGCCAACTTGACAGTGGAAGTGGCAGCAAAGTTGCAAATGTGCCGCATTTCAGTGGCTGGCGACTGGTTGTTGCTAGTTGTTTGCCGGCAAAGTCGCCAAAAATAAAGGCATACAATTTTATGGCAACAATCCCGCCCGCCACTTGAGCACACAGAGAGTGGAGCGGAGTTTGGAGCATAGTAGTCTAGTAGTTTTTATGGCCACAGGCAGGTCTTTTCGCGGCAACTGCCCACTTCTGTGCCCCGCTTCCCCACGGACGTCACTGCAGTGAGGCAACTGCATACGGTTCGGAGGAGGTGGAGTGGCACAAGATCGGCCCCGCGGCTCGAAACGTTCAAATGCAGACAGGCTTATGACTGAGGGATGTGCGTGCATCGAGAGGGAAGCATTCAATAATCGGAAATTCACAAAATATGGTTTTGTAAATAGAGGAACTTTATACAAGTTAAATTTAGCTTACAATGAAGCTGTCTTAAAGTGGAAGAAAAATATTAAACCGAAACGTATCTTTAGATTATTTAATACAACATTGCTCGCTATCTGTTATAGTTTTTGTCACGAATACCTTTTCCCCATATAAAAGCATTTCATTTTCCATCACAAATTCCATTTAAATTCCCATCATCCAACATTTTACTCACTCTCCTTGTCTCTTTCGCAAAAGTGTCTGGCTCTACTTATTTCCCACATAAAATATCCATAACATTAACCACAATTACCATGAAGAGAAATAAAAAATGGCTTCGTCTCTGCCCCGCCCTCCGCCACTTTTTTGGGGTCTTTATGGGGCGCTGTTGTTGTCGGTGCCGTTGTCCGACGCCCACAAAGCCGAAATTAAAAAATGGTTTAAAAAATGTTTTTCTATTAATTTTTCCAAGCTGTCCTTTTTTGCGAGCTTTGGTGTTGTCATCGTAGTCGTCGTCGGCGACGTCGGTAACATGTGTTGCATGTGGCAATTAAATGCCAGCGACACAGCAACGCGCAGCGAAAAAGAAGAAAGCCAAATGCAATGGAAATGGAGAAAGGGTAAGAGGAAGGAGGGAGCACGGGGAGAGTGCAATAATTTTAGCGTCGTGTCTTGAAGAGCAAATAAAATGCAACTTTTTAGTGACTCAGCTGGTGGCGGCACTAGCGACACCAGCAACAGGAACAGGGACAGAAAAAGCCACAGCCATGCCGACAACACCAACAATGGTCGGCAGTTTTTGGAGATCAGTTGATGGCGAAAGTAATTGGAATAAAATTGAACTGGAAAGCTAGAGATTGCTAAAACATAGAGACCGCGTTGGATATTAATATTGATGACTTACCAATATTATTTGGCATATTAGTCTTAGCATGGACTTGTGCTCCAATTAAGCTTCGTACCTAGGAACCTTTCTTAATGATATAAATATGTGAAGACAATAAAAATACATCTGAATTTCTCAGCCTTAAAAATTTACTTTAAATATGAAATGATCTGCGATAAGTTCAAAGAAGTAAGTAATTTAAAAAATAAATGTATAAATTAAAAAAAATGTATTTTAAAATTAATTAACAAATTGTTTATATTTTTTAAGCCAAAAGTTTACTCTAGTTTTGGTTTTATAAGCTAACCAGAATCTTATAGATGTAAGCGTGCCTTCATCTCAAGATTTTAAGTGACTTTAGTATATATGTACATCAGTAAGAAATAATTTAAATAACTTTAAATAGTTTAAAACAAAAATTAAACAATTTAACAGTGATATTCAACACCTGAAGAACAACAAAGCTTTGATTTGTTGCAACAAAAATGTAATATTGTAATCCACATCTAAAATAAAATATTCCCTACAGCTCTCTTCATGCACTCTTCCACTGCAATTTTTTAATTTTCCACTGAATACATAAATGTATATACAAGACTATTTCTGGCTATTATTCTTAGGGCCCCAGCTTTTTAGCTTCGCCATTTACACAGCCATAAACTATATGTCGCGGGGGTTGGGTTGTCCGTGTGGCGGGGCAACTTTCGCTTAGCCGAACGAAAGATTCCCAGAGCCATAATTTTTCCACGTCTCCGACGCCGCATAATTGCAGCGTAATTTCAGCGCATTTATTTTCAAAGTCTGCAACCTTAACCTTAGCCAAGTCGACCAGACGCGGCGGCAGGAACAACAAAGAGCGGAAATGCAGGCGGTCAGACCGGGAGTTGTGGCGACTCTGGCTGAAGGGGAAAAAGCAAATCGGAGGTGTTATAAATATTCGCTATTGCCGGGACTTTGACCAATTCTCTGTTTTTGTTTGCCTTGGTCTTGGCACGACCTTTGCGACCTGGCAGATTTTTAGTTTTTGGGTCTCCCGGCTTACAATTAAAAAAAAGTAGAAAAGAGCACGACAGGAAAAGCGCATGCGCGGTGTGAGAAATTTGCAATACAACAATTTGCACTTTTTTATTGCATATTTTGGGTACACTCCAAGATTTAGGAGGTAGACGCTTTGGTTTAATCCAAAAACAATTTATGATATCATCACTAATATGAATACATTTTTTTTTTCTTATGCTTAATTAGTTAAGAAAATAGGAAACGCTCTTAATGTTTTATTAGGGGAAAGAGTTACAGATAAAATGACTAATTTAACCATCTTCTATACCTTAATTTTTTTAAGGTATTTTTTTTCCTTTTAGTTGTCAACGAAATCAAGCTGATTATTCCTTAACGTCTAATCATAATCAAGTTCAAATTTTGCTTTTCCAAATTTCAGATTTATGGTACAAGTTGTTAGAAGAATTAAAAAATGGTTACACAACATCACAAACTCGTTGGCCAACTTTCTCCAAGAGCGATTCCCATTCTGCAGTCATCTGAAGGCTTTGGACAAATGCACAATTCCCGCGCAGACGATGGAAAAGAGTCGTAAAAGGCGAAAACCTTTGCCCCCAGCAGTCGTAAATGCAAACGATTCGCCGGATGGCTTCGAAGAGTTGTCAAGATGGCCCAGAGGGGCGTAGAGCTCACAGCTCACAGCTAACACCACGCCCCCGAAGACGCACGCAACTAGAGGGACAGCACATGTCCCTGCACTGGAAAATAAAATGGTGCCGAAAATAGGCCAGGGGCTTTATCTGGGACACATATATACAATCCAAAGATATTTTAGAACTAATTTTAAGGAAGTTTATGGGTTTTTTTTTCTGTTATAATTACAATATAATCTGTTTAATTTAAGAACAAATTAATACGAATCCCTTTATTCCCCAGTGTGGCCTCCTCTGCGATCCCTGAAACCTGCTCCGCAGAGTGGGTGGAGCTGCCAGTGTGTTCCCAGACACTAGTTAGGAAAGGCCAAGTGCGAGGCGAAATTAAAATTACAAATCCATAAATATCAGTGATGAAGACGTAACGAGAGGGGCAGGAGCGGGGGATTCGGCGATGACTGCAGCCAGAAATGATTTCGATTCGAGGCGAATGAGTCCTCCGCAGGGCTGTAACTTTCAGAGTCGTCATAATATTTTCGAAATCAAAACTGCGCCGTAAACCCGAATGGTGAGCAAGAGAGGAGGTGTGATATGGCCCGACCAAGACACAGCTGGTGCTGACAGTGCGCGAATGTCTTCCTCTCGGTCCGTTTAATGGGTTTTGCCGTTTCCTCCTCGGTTACGCCCCCTGAGGAGCCGGAGCAGGGACAGTTGTTATCGGCAACGCCTATCTAATCATTTCGGTGTTGACACTTGACACTCCAAGTAAAAAGCTGGCTGGGTAAGGTCTTTGTCTTGCCTGGTAGAGAACAAGACTTGATTTTAATTTTATGTCACTTGCCAGGTCGGCCTTTCAACTGCGCCGCCATTGCGGGGAATTAAAAATATTTAAATGTTGTAATGCCAGTGTTTTGTGGCTGTTTGTGGGGGATTGCGACTTGTGCAGGCCTAGTTTACAAAAGAAGTGCCAGATGTGAACGACACTAGCAAGCATTAAATTATCTTTAGAGTGGTTAAAAAGTTACTGTGAAAAATGAGTGTTGTTTTTAAGAACAGGAGCATCACTAAAATGCTAAAAACCTTTTGGCAAATTTTTTCAGTAACCAAGTTACAAAGCTTAAAAGTTTCGTTATGGAATTATTATGGTACGGTATTATTTGATATATATTTGTTAGTTTTTAGATTACTTAATTTTAAAGTTATTAAATAATTTAAATACCTATAAATATACAAAAGAAGTTAATGGTTGCACAAGAACAAAGTCCATGCTGGGCAAAGGCTTAACATTTACTTAACACCGAAAATATATACATAGGTGCTCTGTAGCAACTTTAAATATTAAGAATATACTTCCCCTACTACAAAATATATAGAGACTCAACTTAAAAAGGAAATCAATTGGAAAATCTTTACATTGCTCCCATCAGAGTCCCTTCTCTCGGTCATGAGCTCAACCGCAATTCCTCTTCCGGGAAATACATATTTACTCGACACTCTCAGACCAAGCAAGCAAGCACATTGATTTGTAGTTTTTTAATGTTGTTTCTTTTTTTTTTGGACGTGTTCTATAAATTATTAACCAAAAAAGGAAAAATCTTACGTATATTGAATGGGTGTTGAGGCGTAGCATGCAAAACAGTGGCCGCGCAAATGGCGCATGAAGGCAAAATCAATAAGAGCAGCGCCGAAGGACTTTTCAGCCAGCGAGTGGAAATGCCAACTCAGGCCATTTTTGTGGTCGGTTCATTTCACCGGGTCCGTCCATTACCCGGGAAAACACGCTTATTTAAGCAATAATTCCTTGGCTCACTTTCCTTCTCCGTGCTCCTTCCCGCTGCCTTTTTTGTTTTTGATTAATGGCCGTGTTCATAAAGTGACACATTGAAAATTGGAAAGCAAATCAAGCACAAAGAGCAACACAGAAAGTCGCAAAGCAATCGCATGAAATCAGCACAAAAGTAAAAATAAATAACTAATGCGAGGAGGAGGCGGGGGCGGGGCGAAATGCTGCTAAAAGTGTAAAAAGTTGAGCCTCGGGCCTAAAGGTCGTCAAAGTGAAAAACTCGATAAATGAAAATGGACAGCAGCAGCAGCGAAGGCGCTGCGCACGAATTGAAACGGAAATCCTTATTGAACTAGAGTGAGCGGAGGCGGAGGCTCCGTCTCCAAGGAAGGTCGAGTGTCTGAGGACGACGCTGGGAGGCAGAAAGTGGGGTGGAGGTGGCCAGCTCTATGCTGCTGCGTCGGCAAGCCGGAAAAGCGTGCTGCCGAAAATTTGTGCTGCTGAGTGGCCACCGAAAGTGCTCTGTGCTCTCCGCTTTGCACTGGGAAAACCCGAAGCTCGTTTCCCGCCAGAAGCTGGATTCAGCCGGGAATGAACTCTCCCCCTCTGCTCTATGGGGCGCGTTTTTCCACAGTGTAGCCGAAGCTAAGCATGACGGTCCAGCGCCGGAAGTGAAATGGCAACGCGTCACAAGCGCATTCGCAGCGTGCCGGAAATGGAGGGAAATGCCTTTCTCGGCCCGGGATGATCCAACACAGAGTGGAATCTGGAGCTGCGTATCGATAAAAGCAAATATTTTAAAAATAAAATGCTTATAAACTACGTGTCAGAGGATATAATAATGATTTTCATACTGTGTACAAATTCAAAGCTAATATATATAAACTGTCAACTAATTAGGAAGATTGTCCTGTGTGTTTGCTATCAATTTATTGATTAGCCTTACTCCCAAGTAGGGAAGTGCTCCCATGGAACCACCAATTGCTCGGAGCTCAGGGCACGCCACAGAAGACCCAACAGATTGCGAACAAATTCCGAGCATCCTTCACTTAGCCCAATCTGGGGCCATCGGAGCACCCTGTAGATTAACACGTCTGGATGCTGGCCGAGGCCACAACAGCTTTAATTAAGCACCAAACGCAGAGAAGAGTTCCTCGTGCCAGTTCTGCTCGTATCTGCAAAACACTCATCCCCCGGCTGAGGGTTGTCTGTCTCTGTCTTAACTGCCAATTTACGTAAAAATGCCGGAATAGATGCAAATTTGGGCCAGTGCGGACCCGAATCCATGCGGACCCAGTGTATGCTCTGCCGTTTGTTGCTGATTTTTCATTTATACCCGTTTTCGGCCAAAGGAACTGGGCCCTCTGTTCCCCCCAATGGGCGGCAGCTGTCCCGCTGAGATTGTGCTCTGGCGCCTTTCGAGCAGGTGGCCTGCCCGTAGATTTCAGCATAACGAATCGGATTGTCATGGCAATCGATAAATATACCCACGCTGAGCAGACCAGCCCTGGCCAATGCGACCTAATGTTGCCTAAGTGGCCGGACATGTGAGCTGGACTAGGGCGCAACCAAACTTGTTTTATGGGTGTCCTAGTTTTTGAAGCCATCATAAGGTGCAGTCACGTCAAAATTTAACGAGAGACAGATCACTTTTTGAGAACAAATTAGGTCTGAAAGTTCTTTCTAATAATCAAAGGAACGGATTTTTGATTTATGCCTAAACAGAGGTGACTATAACATAGATTAGAAATTAATGTATGAACACAGACTTTATGAACTTCACCGTTTACTAGATTTTAAAACTGTCTGGTACATATATGCATATATGAATGATTGCAAGTTATTTATAATGTAACTAACTAAATCTTAGAAAAATACCAGAAAACTATGTACCCTTCAATAAACTTTATTTACTCTTTGACAGAAAAAAAACATGATTGATATATATTACGAGGAAAGTCGGCCTTAGACAGAACCAAGTAAATCTTTTCCAAATGCCATTGGTCACTTTTAAATGACAGCTCTCCAAAGTGTTTCCATGCGGGCTGGGCAAAAAAATATTGATTCCAGCCTTCCCTCCACTCCACTCCTCTCCCTGTAACCCATACCCGGCGCCTTTGCCAAATAGAATTTAAATCTGCTAAATCCTCGTACATGACAGTTTTCTGTGTTGAGTTCTTGGTCTCGGGTCTCGGCTCCTGTTGCCATCTCAGGGCAAAGAGAGAGTGTTCCCTATCCCCTTATTTATCTTTACTTACGACGCAGCTCCTCGAACTGCTCCGGCTGTAATGTGGGATTTCGTCTGGGAAGCTTCGCTCTGTGTGCGGTCTTGAGGTGATTTTGATTGAGTGCGATTTGTACTTTGTGTCGCCTACGTGTTTCGGTTTTTTAAATAATATTTACCTCGTGTGCTCCCCAGGACTTATTGTTGTCTTTGGCCTTTGATTGCGCAGGATGGAACTTTCGCTTTTGCGGGGCCTTGTAACGGATATTCGTTCAGATAGTATTTGCACTTTGTCATTTTGCTTTTAGTGTGCGAGATTTGTACACTGTTCTGCTGTGTTTGCTTAGTCGCAGGACAGGAAATGGATTTTATTTGGGGAATCAAATGGCACGGAAGGGCGGGTGTTCCAAGGGTATGCCTTTCTACTGTATTATACATTTCAATCAAACTATTATTCATCAGGCTCCTGCATGTCATAGAATTCAATGTCTTTGTTTCTGAATTAATTTTGAATTCGCAAAAAAACGAAGATAGTGTGAATTCACCTGACAACTATCTCTGAACGAGCTCGAAGCAAATTGATTTATTTTCGGAAAACCACAATTAAACCCGATGAATCAGCCTCGAAACGGGGCCACTGCCTTTCTAAACTCTCCCCAAGTTCAATGAAACGTGAGGCCAATGATCCGACCTGTGTACAGAACACAGATCACAAAGTCTATAAACTAAACACATTAGCGCACCGAGCTGAAAGTATGCATATCTGAGGGCAATCTGCACAAGCCAACTTGGTGCCAAATCGATCATTAAAGAGGCCTAACTAAGGGCAAGGCGGCGGGTTTTACGAGAGCAATAAATGGAGTGGAGGGCATTGGGTCCGAAATTGATTTACGAGGCGATATGGATAAACCGGGTACTTTATCCACAGCTAGAGGGTTAATCTGTGAGCTTCGCACTTGAAAAGTGCCAAAATTCAGCACGAGTCAGGGGAATAAGTATAAAAACGGTTACACCTCCAGAGTTAGAACATAGTTAACCTCAGAAGCCATGAGAACCATCAGCACCTTGGTGTTCCTTGCAGCCCTGCTCGCTATGGCGGCAGCCGATCAGAGTTCTGGTAGCAAGACCCGAAAGGAGAGTGGTAAGAATGCCTGTCTAAGATTCCTCTTAGATACTCTTTCTTAACCCCTGGTCCTTGCAGCTCTCTCCAAGATCGTGCCTCGACTCCTGTGGAACCTTAAGCGCGGCGACAACCAGGAGAGCCACCGAAACTCGCAGCAACCCATCATTATAGTGCAGCAGCCCAGCAAACACTCGGACTACGAAGAGGACAGACACCACCACCACCATCCACACTATCCTTACTACCCGTACTACCCACCACCACCACCCACTCGTCCTCCTCCGCCACCGTTCCCAGGCATGGAGTACACAAACACTGCCGGCGGCGGACCCACCTACCTGATCATCAACCCCAACAACATGCAGGGCATCTACTTGCCCGCCTCCAGCAATAGCTCCAACTCGACCAGCGCCCGCCGCAGCGCCTTCGTGCCCACGATCGCCGATCTGCTGCAGGGCCTCAGCCTGGACGATCTCGCCGACGGCAGCCTGTTTGAGGACGACTCCGATGTGGTCGAGGCCGCCGAGGACGGCAACGTGGAGGTGGCCGCCGAATCCAACGGAGCCCCATTGCTGGCTCACGATGACCGCGACGAGGACTTGGTCTCCGAGGAGGAGATCGAGGCACTCGACCGCCAGAGCAACCGCGGCGTGAGTCCCAAGCACCTGGTCTCGATCCTCATGCAGGACAAGCGACGTCGCCGCATCCAGGAGGTCCTGGCCGGCATCTACATGCGGAACTACCACCTGAACAGAAAGTAGTCGAGTCGAGTGAATTGAAATTGTGCGAGCCTGAATAAAGAACGGGAACCCTTCCTTCCCAACCACACACCCAAAGTTTGCCGGACGTTTTGTCTTCGTTACGGGGCGCACTGTATCATAGTTCCCGGGAGAAATCTAAGCCGAGTTGCCCCAGTTGCCATTGCTCCGCATTGTTACGACTTGTGGAGTTTGCCGTAGCACTAAAATAATCTGCAACTGCAGTTAAAATATTTATTTGCAATTCCCCAAACTAACGTGAGCTGGCCTCTGCCTCCGCCTCCGCCTCTGACTCAGTCGAAAAAGAAAGACCACCACCAACGACAGGTGGCCCAGGTGATGGGCGAGGATTTGCGGAACTCGACGGCGAACAGTAAAAGTTGGGCTGCAGTTATTGTTTCTGTCGAGAGCAACAATTCCAATGGGCGAACTTGGAGCGAGCGTGTGAGTTGCAATTCCAGCAAAGGCCCAACTTTCGAAATATCTAAAATAAAGTACATATAACTTAGCATAATTTGTGAATACTTGGGGATATTCTACCCACCAGACTACAATCTTAAAGGGTAATTATGTTTTCGTTTAATCATCAAAGGCATACAGATCATTTCATTTTCCCCGGGCTCTAGGCGCCAAACCCATAATTCCATTTTTCTCTTAAAGGCCGGCCAAGCCGTCCTCCATATCCCCAAACAGGCGAAACTGTAGTTTTAAACAAGCAACTCTGTTGACCTTAAACCTCACCTGCGGCTATTTAAGGCAGAAGTAAATCAGCAGCGCCTCGGTTCCGTGCACCTGAGCTATGCATAAACCTGAGCTCGGAAATTCCTTTTGCCTTTACCTCAACCTCAGCAGTTGGCCATTTTCATTGTTGCCCTGGCTGTTGCCATGAAATAAGATAGAAGGCGGCTGGAGCGCAGACAAAAAAGATGCCAGGTGCTCCAGCTCCTGCTGGCGCCACTGCTCCGTCTCTGGTTCCTGCTCCTTCTACTCCTGCTCCTGCATTCCGCAAAAGTCTGGCAGCCGGGCTCCCAGAGTTTTTCCGTTTTTCCAGCTACCTGTGTCTGGGAGTTGGTCGTTTGTTGCATGTCCTACGGCAGCCGAACTTGTTTGAAATTTGACGTGTGTAGTTTGCTGACCAGGAGCACTGGGCGGAAGGGATTGGCAGCCGGAGTGGCGTCGGTGGGGAAGGACGCTGCACTTACTCTTCCAAATTTATGTGCAGGCTGCAGTTGCAGTTCGTTTCAATTTTTCGCCTTTTTCCTTCTGAGCAGCCGCTCCAGCCGCCTGCTTCTGTGTTTTTCCAGGGTTCTCCTAACAAATTGATGAATGTCTCGGTCCAGGGCCTGGGCCTGGGCCGTGGGAACACTCTCGCCGAAAAGCTTTGCGAGGGGCGAGCGATTTGGAGGAGCCTGTGCAAACTTTAGTAAGATGAATGTTTGCCCAGGCAAATGACAGGCAGCGAGTGAGTGGCTTCCATCTTGATTTTTGAGTCCATAATGACAGGAGGGAGCTAGCATAGAAGCTAGAGCAGGTCCTGTAATTGGTTACAGGAGAGAATGCTAAAAGGAGTTGTCATCCTGAAGAAAGGAGACATTAGAAAAAGTGGGACGAATGCAAAAGAATACTGGGATAGTTACTTTAAATTATACTTATTTGTATATTCCCTTTTTCATTATTATTTAAAAACATATATATACATATATAGTTTGTCCAAAAATACGATATTTATCGCCACATGTCGGTAAAACAACACATCGCTGCTGACTGGCCAAAAGCGAGCACCGAAAAGGCCATCAAAGGCAACTGGATAAGCGGAGGAGATGCCTCGGTCTCGGTTTGCAATTTTACAAATGGATTTGTTGTAATTTCTTTTGCCACAGCACCTGATGCTCACATAGTGCAAACAGAGCAGACAAAAAAGAAGCGGCTAAGAACGGAGCAGGGCAGAGCACACCGGGCTGAAAACAAAGTGGAATAGAAGGCAGCAAAACGAAGAAGAGTTATCCAGGAGCCAGCATCCAGGAGCCAGCATCCACGACTCACGAACGGCAGAGAGACCAACTTTTACACTTTACACATTTTCACATATGAAAATATTTTTTGCAAGTTTTTATCACTAACCGTACCCCCGACCCGGCAGCATCCCTTCCAGAGGGGCACAAAACATTTATGGGATTTGTGTTTGCCAGACATGTTTGCATTTTGTATATGCGATATGTTTGAAAATCCCGTTTCTGCCATTTCGTGTGCAAAGCCAGAGCAAAAGGATATGGCCGGGACAAAGGTGGCAGGGGAAAGCGGAATGGGAAGGGCTTTCCATTTTGTTTTTCCCATTTTCCTAGGTAAGCATGTGTGTGTTTGCGTCTGGCCGCACGCGGGAGTGTCTGCCCGAAGTTAGAAAGTTTCCACAGAGCCGAGAAAAAATGTTTGGTCACATAGGCAGGAAGCTAATGTGCAATATGATTAGCATTTTGGCGATTCATGAATATTCCTCGGGCTAATTTGGCCAAATAGTTTAGACTCAAGAAGTGCCGGAAGTGAAACATTTGCATTTATTTAATGCCTGGCAGGTATTACTAGCTGAGCAATCTTAACATTGTATAGAAATATATAAAAATGAAAGCTTTTATTTGTTTTCTATTTAATTTGTTCTGTTCTATTTTGACTTATAAGAAATCTTGTTTTTAATGTATTTTTATGCTTAAATCTCTGAATACCCTCCGTCTGATAAAACCGCTATTTAGCAAATGTGTCTTCGTTTTAACTCTGTTTTGCGACCTATCAAGACCTTCTTGTCACTTATAAGTCGTGTCGCCGACCTTGCTCTCCCCCGGTGACAAATTTACACTTTGCGTGTCAATTTTATTGCGCGCCATTTCCCTGGCTGCAGTCAGAAGTTTTATTTTTGTATTTAGAAAGTCGCGTCCATTATTAATATGCGATGACCCCTCTGAGCGGCTGGCCCCTAATGACCGCAAGTGACTGTTGAGCAGTTCCCCTGCGAGTTCTGTCGTCGTCTGGCGGGCTTTACAAATGACTTTCGCTCACGTTAGCGTCTCTGCCTGAAGTCATAATTTTCCATCGTAATTTTTCTATATTTTTCAAATTTATTATGTCCAAGTTTTTGTTTGTCTGCTTGTGCATTCATGTCCTTGATTAGTTTGGTCCTTGCTTTCGCCGGGGCCGGGCTGGTATTAAATTGGATTTAGCTTGGTCAGCGCCAAGGGAAAATCGAGGTTATGTTGACTTGGTTTTAGTGCTTTGGCCAGCTTTTGTTGCGATTTGTGTTTGGGGTTTCCATTTGATTGATGTGATCGATGGACGGTTGATTGAGTGTTAAGTGTTACAGTTTGAGATACGAAATTATGGCATTTTCAGGACACGACATTGGTCAATCGGAAGACAAGAAAGTAAGCAAGGAGACTATTTTCAGATTTATTTATACAAATTAGGGAAAATTCAAGTGTTTTACTGTGCATCTTTAATAAAAACTGCACAACTAGAAAACTGTTCCTTTGATTTCTCTAAAAAAAAATTCAACACAAAGATTGTCTATTAAATCTTCGAAGTTTGAAGTTGTAGCATCTAAGAACAGAGGACATGCCAATGGATATGTCAGTGTGGTTTGGTTTTTTCGACTTGTTTTTGAGTCCCTTTGTAGTTTTATCCGATTACGGACAACGCCTAGCATAGTTTTTTACCCTCTGACGGGCATCCGTCGCCTCCCACCTCTTCCCTGGGCATTGCGCACAATATGGCTTTGCTATTTTTACTCAGCAGGTATCGGAGCAGGGGTCTGTGAAGTGAACCGACGACATCGCAGCTCGGAGGAACGTGACCAAGGCTGACGCAGGGCCAAAGACATTCCCCCGCTCGAGAACGTCGATAAATCAGAGAGCATTTGCCATGCACACGCCCGCTGCTAAAGATCGATTCTTCAGCAATACTCAGTCCCATCCAGGCTTACCTGTTGCGCAGGCGCCTCGCAGGTCTGTCCAGTTCCCAGGACCCGGCGCAGATTAACGTCCTGAGATAACAAAATGTGAGTGAAAGAACCGCTATAGCCAGAGTCATAGTGACTAGTCCAGGGACCAAGCTTCGGTTTGAGGTCGGGTTTCGGCAAGGCCAAGCTGGCACTGAAGTGGACTGGACAGAACCGCAGTGCAGCAGACACATAAATCATTTTGTATTAATATCTTTTTTTTAGGTCTCTGCTTTGGGTTTCTGCAACTTTGTTTTGTGAGTTTTCAAATCGATTTTCAAATTTATATGCAGTTTGGCGGCTTGTGGGCCCTTTAGAAATTGTTTTTATTTATTATATATAAAAATACTTGTAAATAAGGTTGCTAAGTAACCATATCAGATACATGTCCTAAACTTAATAAACTCTGATTGTATAACATCTTAATCACAATGCATGGCCCCCCAGGCTGAATTCCAAAATGAATATTCAAACAAACTACGCTGAGAAAGGAAAATAGAAGCTAAAGCAAGCGGTTCAACCACTTGAAGAAAATCAGATAAACAAGCTGAATTGAACTTAGTTAGTTGAAAATTATCATAATGCGTTACACATTGGGTAGGCAGCGAAACGAAATCCTAATCGAAATCGGTATCTTGGTAAAATATTCAAATAGCCTTAATTATGCATGGGCCAGACTCATTTTTTGAATTAAAATTCCGCTCGTCGTGTGTATTTTTTGACTAATTAACAAAACACAAAAATTCCCGTCGGAGAATTCGGGGCTACGAAAGAGGGAGGAGTTTCATGAATCAAGCGCGCACCCCCCATTGTGCTGCATTTTGGAAATTGTTTTATAAATTAATTACCTGCCGATAAAATCAAAAAAGGCCATGAGGTAAAAAAGAAGCTGAGATCCCCTCGTAAAACAGTTACTACTGATTCCAGATAACATGCCAATGCACAGTGGTTGATTCAGAGAGTTTAATATTATATTTTATTAAATATTGAAACTTCTTTCTTAAATTTACTCTAGAATGATAAATTTAAGAGAAATATCTACATACTACCTTTAAATATTTACAAGCTTTGTCAATAGTTCCTAAAAATAGTCACAAACAAATTAATTGACTTAAATGGTTTCTTTCCCAGATTTAGATATCGCCGGGACAGTGTCGTCATCTTCATATCTTTATTATCTTTGTAGTCAGACGGTTCTTTTAACATTTTAGTTGGTGCGTCGTTTATAGAGGATTTTTTTTTTGTATACCCTATGGGTATATGTAATACGGGTTTCATGAACATTGATTCAGATGAGTAAATAATTATGAAATATTAATCATCTGAAGCTGGCACCTAGTTAAGTCCCAATGTATTCTCAAACTGCCTATAACGTTGTAAAATAAATAAATATATAGTATTATTTATGCGGTTAATGGGTACATTATAGTCGCCATATAGAATTCTGCCTCGGTCAGTTTTTTCTTATCTTTTTAATAGACAATCAGCTGCACTCACGCTCCGGCAGTGAGTAGCACTTGTTCTAAATTAATCTTCATTAGGGCAACTTGGACAATAACACAATGGACGGAGTGCGGCCTGGGGCATCTGGTCCGCCATATGTTGCTATGCCCCACCACGTCCCCCGGGCTTTCGCCGGAGAGTGCCGCAAACTTTGATTGAATTTTCATTAAATTTTTCGCTGCGGTAGGCAACTGCGCGCCATAAATCAAAAATTCAACTAGAAAATGTTGTCAACTTTTCACTTTTAATTAGTTTGGCAGTGTGTGCGAACACGGAATTTTAGGTCACGCTCTGCTGGCATAAATCAAAAATTCACTAGAGCAAATATCGCAGATAGTCCTGGGCACGGCACCTGAAACTGCGAGAACCTTGGGCTGACATAGCCACAGCACACTGTATTCTGTACCCTGCGGGCGGGTGTGAGTTTATGGACTGTCATACCTGCGGCTTGCTCTTGTTTTTTGTGCCTTTCCACCTAATTTTTGGTGCATAATTTTGGGCACTTTGTCAACGGAATGTTATTAAAATTTCCATATCATCAGCCGCAATATTAAGCTGCATAGAAGTCTTTAATATTGGCCTGACAAAAGGGGGACTGGGAGCTCTTATTTGGCATTCAAGCGTCTGTCTGTCTCGGCCAGAGGGAAAGCAACAACTGTTTCTGGTCTGGCATAACATGCCGAACATACGCTCCAGACAGCACCCTCGGCCAGTCTGCCAAATATCCTGTGCCTTCCTGGCTCTCGGACGAACCTATCCTGCAGACATGTAAATTATGTTGGTTTCTGGTCGGTCTCGGACGATTTGCAGCCAGTCTGAGTCCGGCCATCCCCAGTGCCCTTTCCAATAGTTTTGATCTCTCCCAAGGGCTCGGTATGTAAGGCTATTGTTTCTTTTTGCGGCCAGCTCATTTTTGACATTCCTGGTTGTTGTTCTTCGGTAAAGGAATTTAAAATACTAGCAAAAAGTGGGGAAAAGAAGCGGCTGTAGAAATCTAAACTTTGAAAACTATTAAAATTTTGTGTTACTCCAAAAAATGTTTCAGTGTAACCAAAGATTAAAATAATCTTCCTTGCATAGAAATATTTAAAATCTGGATGCCTAAGGGGGAATTTTAGTTAAATACTAAACAATTTCATAGTTTATTATCTTTTCCAGCACACTAGGCATATTTTAACATATCTGTAACTGAAAATTCTCAGTTTTCTTCCTCTATCGTGCGATCACTCTAGAAAAGCTCTTGGCTGTTGTTTATCGATACTGAGCGAAAATAAAGCTTTCTTCCGCTAACATTAACTAAAACACATGTGTTACGTAATCAACGCTTTTCTAAAAGCAAAGGCAAAGTCTAGGGAAAAGACGGCGACGACGACAAGGGGCATCCACGCATATGCGTATCTTGTAGATACTTTTTCGCATGTATCGCTTGTGGTTGGCGTGGATTGGATTACAAACACAATAAAATAACAATTAGTTTTAGTACGAAAAGCAGAACAACAAAGGCAAAGCAAGCAAGATGCCGACAGCGCACAATGGGGCAAAAGATAGAGATACATTGCAAAAATCAACTTTTTGATGACAAC
>JAEIHY010009726.1:0-10384 GCA_018904565.1 Drosophila tsacasi
AATGCAATCTAAATCTTCGTGATATTAATTACATTTTCACCAATTCTTTATTTTTTGTTTGCTCTATTTTAATTAATCTGAACTGCCGTCGTTTTCGACTCGTCGCTGGTTAGAACCTTTATGTCTTGCTTCTTCGGTAGATCCCAAGTCCTTCTATGGGTAGCGGTGTAAATGTATAGAACTCCGACCCTATTTTTGACCTTTATCGATCTCATTTTTCTTTTCGTTCACTTTCTTATTCACTTTCTTTTTTCTTACTTTATTTATATTGCAACGATTTCTAAAATGCGATTATTGCTGACGGCCGGAATATGTCACGAAAAGCCGAGCGGAACCTTTTTTTATTTGTGTGAAGAACTAAGCCAAGAATTTTCCCACAACTTTTTATTAGTTTTCCAAACTAAAGTGAACTGTAACCAACCTAGAAGCTAGGCTTCTCGACTTTCATTACAATATAATGCTAGTAGCTTGTTAAAATAAACGGCTAAATAAAGATTAATCCCACAAAAATTATTGCATGGCTTAAATTTGCGCTCTTTTCCCGGACAGCCATTATTTTTAAAATAAAAATAAAGTATTCGTTCTGAGAAAAAGTTATACTTTAATAGCAATGAAACCGGATAAAGTTCCACAAGTATCGGCCATCGCATCCTCTGAAGCAATGAAAACTGGACTCTCGATCACTGCTTTCCCGCTCCGCTTTTGATGTCCTCGTAGGCCTTCTGCCACAGCTTGTCGAACTGCTTGGGCCGTCGGCAGGAAGTCAGTTGGTCGGAGAGGTCCTCGGCTCCTCCTAGGCTGTGCTCCTCGTAGAAGGGCAGAGCCGACAGTTGGGCCAGCCAAGCGGATAGCTTGGGGTATTTGTTAACATCCACGGGACAGTAGGTCTGATGCAAAGTGCTCACCGTGGCCACAATGCTAAAGTCTGCAATGGTTAGTCGCGGCCCGGCCATGTAAGGATTCTCGGTGAGAAATTGCTCCAGCAGGGCATAGGCATCTCGCAATTCGTCCAACCGATCCTTGGGCGCCTCCGTGGCACCCTCCTTGATTACAGCCCGCTGCAGTTGCTTGAAAATGCCGTGGTAGAGGACACCGGTCTCGAAGTGCAGCCGCTGATCCACCACGGCTCGCTGCAGCGGATCTCTGGGATACAGCTCGTCCGACTTGGCATACTTGTTCACCAGATACCCAATGATGGCGTGCGAGTCCCAGATGCAGTCCCCGCCGTCCTCCAGCATGGGCTCCAGCTGGGGATTCTTGCGCAGTATTTCCGGCTCCTCGCCGGCCTGCATGTCCAGCTGCCGGAACTCGTGCTCCAGCTGCAGGGCGCGCAGGGTCGTCAGAACGGCCCGGACTGGGGGACTGATCTCGGTGCCATATAGGATTAAAGTCATTACTTAAGAACTTTGGTTTTCTTCTGTCTTCTAGCCGTTTGCATTGAGATTCGGGACAGTACTAAGCAGAAGCACCCACCACTGCTGTCAGCCACTAAAATCAGATTTCTAACTTCGCCCCAGATAAGATTAGATACCAACTTGGCTTCTTGATTACTATCACAAAGACGTCATAATGCTGCAAGTTTAACTTTTGCTTGATTGTTTATTAATGCCGATGATAAGTCTCGGTCCCTGGTCTCCTCTAGCCACTTGAGTCTGGTATCTATAGCTGCTTCAATATTTGATCAACGTCGACTGTGATTTATATGCCCAGCCATGGGTGGCACGGCTCAAAGGGAGTCACTACTTGTATAAATATTTTTGAATATATTTGGGGAATAAATTATATATATATTAAATCTTAATTCCCTTTCTAATAGGAAATGTTTCTTATAAATACCATAAATTATTAATTAATTATTAGAAAGATTAACCATATAGTAAGCCATATTAAATTAAAATGCATTATACAATTTTATTTTTATAAAGAGTATTGCATTGCATATTATATTAAATTAAATGTTTTAAATTATTTGCATGACAAAATGTATTTTAAATATATTCATTTATTATTCCTTAACTGATTAAAGTTTATAAAAAAAAGGTGGATCTGGAAATAGAATAAAAGAAGACAGTAAATATATTTTCTCAATGTTTTACTTGCAGCAGTGAACGGAAATACAATTGAATATTCTGAGTAAGAAAGGTAGAATTAAAGAAAAACTATTTAAATAAATTATTTAAACTAAATAAATTTATTAAAACCATTACTATTAAATTTTAAAACTAATTTAGGAGCAAATTTAATTTCATTTTATAGGAGCAAAATGGTAAATAAAAACTAATAAAACCAAAAACCTGTAAATTAATACATACGTCCTAATTCAGAAGTTTTAAATAATTTAAGAATTATAATTTTTAGTTTTTAGGTTTTTAACCGAAACCTATTTGGGTTTCCACCGAAATTATATAACTTCCGTCAAATATTTACCTTTTATTATGCTACGCAAAAAGTATCGTTTTTAATATAACTTTTAATATAACGAATTTTCAGTAATTTATTTATTAACCAGAAAGTATAATAAAGCAACAATGAAAACTTAAAAAAAAAATTATGGTTATTAAATTATATTAAATGTAATATCTTTTTAAGATCAAGTACTTATCGTGTCTATGTAAAAGCGTCCTGAATGTTAAAAAAGGAGAACAATGAGAATATGGAGTAAACAGTTTAGATTACCTGGGAATATAAGTTACACAAGCTTTTTTGAGTCTAAACAATAACTTTTAAGCTTCTCAAAGAAAATGATTTTACCACAAAATGTAGATTTCTACATAAATGTATTCTACAAACAGGTAAAAACTGCCACTTCTACACAACAAAACACATTTATTATACACAGAAAACCTTCTCATATTCAATGAATTCCCACCCCATACTCTCTTTATAGTAAACAAAACCAATTAAGTAAACAAACAAATAGAAAAAGCTTTCAACTATAGCTTTTGTTTGGTTATTAAGGAACTCTCAGCATGACTTGCACTTTGAGGAAAATATAAACAAACGTATGTCACCCGATCTGAACACTACCTCAACCTCAACCTATCAGCTCTCCCATTTCACAACCCACAAAAACCAAAGCAAACTCAGGGCGTTCCAGAACCAATCCCATGATGAAATTAAACATATTGGAAGTACTGATAGAGACGGAGGAGGGTCTTGGGCAGTCAGCATTACACACAAAATGTGTTTAACAAATATTCATTTGAGAGCTTTCATATTGCACCCTCTCTCTATCTGTGGAAAAGCTCCCGGCAAAACAGTATATAGCCATCGCCGGACGGATCAGTCGTAATAGAACAGTTTCTGTAAACACTTCACAAAATGTCGAGCACTCGCATCGTATTGTACGGCGTGGACCTGAGTCCCTGTGTTAGGTCCGTCCGGCTCGTCCTCAAGGCCCTCAACCTGGACTACGAATTCAAGGAGGTCAACCTGCAGAAGGGCGAGCACCTCCAGGAGGCGTACCTGAAGATGAACCCCCAGCACACGGTGCCCACGCTGGACGACAATGGCACCTACCTCTGGGACTCGCATGCCATCGCCACCTACTTGGTGGACAAGTACGGCAAGTCGGATGCACTGTATCCCAAGGATCTCGCCAAGAGGGCCGTCATCGATCAGCGCCTGTACTTCGACGCCAGCGTCATCTACGCCGGTCTGGCCGGAGTGGTTGCTCCCTTCTGGATACATGGCAATACCGAGGTGGCCCAGGAGAAGCTGGACACCATCCATCGCGGTCTGACACTGCTGGAGACCTTCCTGAGCAGCGGAAAGTATCTGGTGGGAGATACCCTCACCGTCGCCGATCTCTGCACCGGCCCCACTGTCAGTGCCCTGCGAGCTGCTGTGGATATCGAAGCCAGCGTTTATCCCAAGGTCACCGCCTGGTTGAATCGCCTCAACGAGCTGGCCTACTACAAGGACATCAACGAGGCGGCTGTCCAGGGCTATGTGGCCTTCCTTCGCAGCCAGTGGACCAAGCTGGGGGACAAGTGAATCATCCTGTACTGAGACCATAACATAACTATTCGCGTCATTCACATGTTCAATATTTCATTCATTGCCAATATTTTTAAGGATTTATCTTTAATTAAAGTTATATGAAATATTGAAATTATAATTACTTTGGTGTTTTTCGTCATTTGGTTGAGAAATATTGGTTGTAAAATTTACTTAATGGATTTTGAAGGTACCTTTTATTGTTTAAAAGGTAATTAGGTATTACTTATAGAGTATGATAGGAAGTACTGATAAATGCCTACCAAAAATCAATGAAATACGGAAATAAATATGTTATTAATTCTTGATCAGCATCACCAGGCGAGTCGATTTCGCCCTGCCTGTCAGTATCTTCGTTTGAAACAAAAGAAGAACAAAGAGTTTAGGGACCATAGATCGTGTCATAGATCATATCATAGGCCATACTCAAATTTATTGACTACAGTCTTACTTTTTTAAGGAGTGACAAGTTTTTTTTAAAGATACTTATGTTGCCAGTTCCTTCTGTATTTATATATAATATACCCTCTTTCTGTATATTTTTCATTCCTTTCAAAACTCATATTTAGAGCATTGGCTTTATTTTTTGAAGCTCTATCAACTGTTGTAACCTATTTATTTCTTGTTTTTAGTCATCTTTTGACGTTATAATTCCTTAAATAGCTTATCTTCTTTCATTACAAAAAATACCTTACAATGTGCCAATTTGGATTCTCTCTTTCGAGAGAGGTAACTATGGACATAAGCGAGTCAGCAATACCATCACTCACTCAAGCCAAAGCTTTTATATCTCTTCAAGCCGCTATGCTCACGCACTGCTCTGAAAGCTTATAAATATTGGTCTATATATCATTTTGAGGCATCAGTCGTAAGAGTAACGCTGCTATAAACACTACTCATAATGTCGAGCACGGGTATCGTATTGTACGGAGCGGACCTGAGTCCCTGTGTGAGGACTGTCAGGCTCGTCCTCAAGGCCCTCAACTTGGACTACGAATTCAAGGAGGTCAACCTGCAGAAGGCCGAGCATCTCGAGGAGGCTTACCTGAAGATGAACCCCCAGCACACGGTGCCCACGCTGGAAGACAATGGCACCTATCTTTGGGATTCGCACGCCATCGTCACCTACTTGGTGGACAAGTACGGCAAGTCGGATGAGCTGTATCCCAAGGATCTGATCAAGCGGGCCATCGTCAACCAGCGCCTGTACTTCGATGCCAGTGTCATCTATGCGAACGTAGCCAGCGTTAGCAAGATGTTCTGGATCGATGGAATCACGGTGGTTCCTCAAGAGAAACTGGACACCATTCATCGGGGTCTGCAGTTGCTGGAGACTTTCCTCGGTGGCGGAAAGTACCTAGTGGGTGACACGCTGACCCTGGCCGACTTGTGCACCGGACCCACTGTCAGCGCTGTGCCCGCTATACTAGACATCGATCCCAAGGTGTATCCCAAGATAACCGCCTGGTTGGAGCGCCTCAACGAGATTCCCTACTACAAGGAGATCAACGAGGCTCCCGCTCAGGGCTATGTCACCTTCCTTCGCAGCCAGTGGACCAAGCTGGGGGACCAGTAATGGCGGAACTGGAGATTAAATTATAAATAACAAGAATACAATACATATGTGTGTCACTTTAAATATTTTTGTATTAAAATACGAATTCTTTTAATTAATAAATACTTGTCGTATAAAAATATTTGAATGGGTTTGTCTCTATTTGTATACGATCTGCAAAACAATAAATTAAGCTGGATTAGAATTTAATTTAATTCAACGTTTAATTCAACGTTTTTAGGTCCTATGTCAATGGTATTTAGATGTTCCTCTACTATACAAATTTAGAGACGGTTTTTCAGAGAAACCGATAGAACCAAATAGAGAAACAGACAAATAGTCAACTAACTGATACAATTATAAATTTGCTTAATGGTTGGCTAGATCAATGCTGTCCTGTTAATGCTGAATATTTAGATATTAAAGGCTATGCACATCTTCTTCCCTATGCTCCATACTTATGACTTAAATTATAATACACAAAGTATATATCCATACATAAGTACGGAGCATAGGGAAGAAGATGTGCATAGCCTTTAATAATACTTCCTCTAGAAAATTCAAAAATATATAGAACAAGTTTTTGTCCTGGTGAAATAAATTAACCAAAAACTAACGATGACATACCAAAAAACACAAAAGCTTTCCTCTTTTTACTATGTCAGCAAAATTCTGCTTTTCGGGTGAAGCTTTCGGCCTACAAAATGTTCACGAAACGCCGTAAAGATCAGTCTTTAGAGAAGCGTTGCCGCAAACACTCTTCCAAATGTCGAGCACGGGGATCGTATTGTACGGCATTGACATGAGTCCGTGTGTACGGGCCGTGAAACTGACCCTCAAGGCCCTGGACTTGGACTACGAGTACAAGGAGTTGAACCTACAAGAGGGCGAGCATTTGACCGAGGAGTTCCTCAAGAAGAACCCACAGCACACGGTGCCAGTGCTGGAAGACAATGGAACTGCCATCTGGGACTCGCACGCCATTGCCACCTACTTGGTGGATAAATATGCCAAGTCGGATGCGCTGTATCCCAAGGATTTGATCAAGCGAGCCATAGTGGACCAGCGCCTCTATTTCGATGCCAGCGTCATCTATGCCTCTCTGGTCAATCTAGTTGCTCCTTTCTGGCTGAAAGGGGTAACTGAGTTACCACAGGAGAAGTTGGACAGTGCCCATCGGGGCCTGCTGTTGCTGGAGACTTTCCTGAGCAGCGACAAGTACTTGGTGGGTGACACGCTGACCCTCGCCGACTTGTGCACCGGACCCACTGTCAGTGCTTTAAAAGCAGCTGTGGATATCGAACCCACTGTATATCCCAAGATCACCGCCTGGCTGGATCGCCTCAACGAGTTAGCCTACTACAAGGAGATCAACGAGGGTCCAGCTCAGGGATACATCGGCTTCCTGCGCAGCCAGTGGACCAAAGTGGGGGATAAGTGAAGCGAGTAACCAAAGATAATTTGAAATAAACAGTATGAACAATAAAATATATAATAACTATTAAAAGTATTTATTATTTGTAATGTTTTTTCTTTTTTTATAACTAATCGGTTTACAATTATAATAAATATTAAAAGTAAATATTAATAAAAAGTTGTATCTTTCCTTTGAACTAATTAAATATACATTTGAGGTCACTCAAAACCTTTATAGTGTGGTTCTGGTCCTTAAAAAGTACCTCAGCTAAAATATCAGAGTTTTTAGCAGAAAAATAAATAGTTCCCTAGTTCTCACTTACTATTTACAGTGTAAAAGTTCCAGTTCCAGACAAGCGCAACAAATTGCTTATTTATTTAGTTTCATTTAGTGCCAATCTGGCGACTGTAGCTGCGGTTTCAGTAGAACTTGGACTTGTTTGTGAGCAGATCAGATGTCGGGCATCGTGTTGTATGGAATGGACATTAGTCCGCCAGTCAGGGCGTGTCAACTGACCTTGCGAGCCCTCGGCTTGGGGTACGAATTCAGGGAGGTAAATCTCCTGGCCGGGGAGCACTTCACCGAGGAATATGTGAGGAAAAATCCGCAACGCACGGTCCCGCTACTGGACGACAATGGAGCTCTCATCTGGGACTCACATGCCATTGTGTGCTATCTGGTGGATAAGTACGCCAAATCGGATGAGCTATATCCCAGGGAGCTGGTGCTAAGGGCTCAGGTGGATCAGCGTCTGTACTTCGATGCCAGTGTCCTGTTTATGTCTTTGCGGAATGTCAGTTTGCCGTATTTCTATCACCAGGTGAGCCTGGTGCCCAAGGAGAAGGTGGATAACATAAGGGATGCCTATGATCACCTCGAGAGGTTTCTAGGAGACAATCTCTACCTGACGGGCTCTAGTCTCACCCTGGCTGATCTCTGCTGTGGAGCTACGGCTTCCGCTTTGGCAGCTGTCCTGGAATTGGACCCGGAGAAGTATCCCAAGGTCAAAGCCTGGCTGGAACGTTTATCCCAGTTGCCGCACTACGAGGAGGATAGCCAGAGGGGTCTGAATAAGTACATTGCTGCTCTGCGACCTCTAGTTTTAGAGAAGTAACAGGAATTAAGGAATGTTTATTGAAATTTTAAATAAATTATACAGTTCCGAAAGCAAGAGAATATTTACATATAATTCCAGTTTATTAGCATAATAAATACATATGTAAATATATTTATGTATATTTTGATATAGCTTCTATTTATAGAAGAGAGCGGAATCCAAGCTTAGATATTCTAACGAAGCTTTAAAATCAGAGAGCATTGAAGACTTCTTCGCTCGCTCTCTCGCTCTGTTTACATTATATTTTCGCTTATCTGGCCTATAAAAGTATGTGCCCAATTTCTTTTTGTTTGCTCTACACTTATTTTGTTTGTGACCAATATTTTTATTGCTGATTCATTGTTAGGCAGCATTTCAGGCCTTATCGCTTGATAAACAAATAATTAGCCTCGGGGGGCCCAGAGTTTCGGCCGAAACATTCCAATCAAAGAGCTTTGCTCACCAAAAAGCTCTCTTATTTAAAGAGAGAGTACTATTTTCTAATACATAACCCTAGTGGGTTGACCGATAAACATGGCAGCTAAGAGATATGGTGTGGGTTCACACATTTGGTGTGTGGGACAAACTGCGTTGTCATCACACCGCCGCAAAAGCTCTCTTAATTGAAGAGAACATCCCATCGGTTGGGGCTATATAAACCCATGGATTCCGGGCATAAAGAAACACTTACCTGCAAACCTCAAAACAGCAACGATATGGGAAAAGTTACGCTTTACGGAATCGATGGCAGCCCACCAGTTCGATCGGTGCTACTCACCTTGAACGCCCTGGGCCTGGACTTTGACTACAAGATCGTCAATCTGCCGGCGAAGGAGCAGCTGAAGCCGGAGTTCCTCAAGATGAACCCCCTGCACACCGTGCCCACGCTGGACGACAATGGCTTCTACCTGTACGACAGCCATGCCATCAACTCGTATCTGGTGAGCAAGTACGGCAAGGACGACTCCCTGTACCCCAAGGATCTGCAGAAGCGAGCCATCGTCGACCAGCGCCTACACTACGATTCCAGCGTGATGACCTCCACCAGCAGGGCCATTACCATGCCGCTCTTCTGGGAGAACAACTCGCAGATTCCGCAGGCCAGGATTGATGCCTTGGAAGGTGTGTACAAGAACCTCAACCTGTTCCTGGAGAGCGGCGATTATCTGGCTGGCGATAGTCTAACCATTGCCGACTTCCATATCACTGCCGCCATGACCGGCAGCTTGGTGTTCCTGCCCCTGGATGCCAGCAAGTATCCGAAGCTGGCCGCCTGGGTTGAGCGCATCAAGGCGCTGCCCTACTACGAGAAGGCCAACGGAACTCCGGCAGCGCAGATCATCGAGTTCATCAAGAGCAAGAACTTCACCATTGTTTAAGACACATCGTATATACTCTTAGGAATATACTCAGAAATAAATTATTGAAAATATTTAAACAAACACTTGTCTTTACGGCTTTACTATCAGTCCAAACTTTGTGTTCAGATAAGAAGAAATCATAAGGGGAACTGTTGGTCAATTACGACAGGTGACAATACAACTTCTTCCCTATCGAATTATAGATTGCGAAATGGAAACTATTATCAGTCTAAACTTGTTTGGAGGGAATGAAAAAGAACAAATAATGTTAATCATATTTGCTATGGATTTAATTGCAATATTTTATCTGTTAAATCGATAGACAAAGTCCAAGTTGAAGTATTATAAACTTTTAATCTCAGCACAAATACTACCTGTTAATTAAAGTATATTAGAATCAAGTAGATCTTGTTTTTGGGCAATAATATATATCTCCAAGTTGTAGTAGTACCCCAATTTATCAACAAACCTGATATTATAAAGTTCTCATATACTTTTCCATTAATAACCCATAATTAAGGGTAATACTTTTCTTTATTATAAAGAGAGTGGGTATGGATATGACTTTAGTTCAGTTATAATTCCAAATGAAGCAGACAAAAAGAGCAGCTAAGAGAAAATATTTATAAGAGGTAGGATTTCTATATCCTATGTGGGTTTGCTTAAAGACATAAGACAAATCTCTTATTCAAGAGCTGAGACATATCTCTTTGTTTCAAGTTTAATTACCATTTGTTATAGTTTTACTTTTCAAAGTCAAGTACTTTGATATATCATCGTAATAATAAATAATAATAGTTATAAATAACAAAAAGGGCCTTATGACTAATATGCCAAAGGTGGTTCAATCCAACTGATTGTTAATTTCATGAAAGACCCGGCGTAAAAACAAAAACATATATGTAATTACCTGTTGGAAATTTCTCGAAGAGCAGGGGTAAGAGCTTTTGGAACGC
>JAEIHY010009729.1:0-15294 GCA_018904565.1 Drosophila tsacasi
CACATTTTTCCCGGACTTCATTTTTTGAAATGTCATTTGTAATACCCTAAATGACCATTTTCAATTGAAAAAAAATTTTCGATTTTTTGAAAATTCTACAGTGGTGTAACCCCTTAAAAAAACGTTTAATAAATTACCTAAAGCTTAGCTAAGTTTATCAAATATTTAAGGTAAAATACCTTTCACGTTTGTAAAGTACATAAAATTTATGGGCAATTTATAATTGAAATTGAACACTAAATATACATTAGGTTACTTATTAATATTTTAAAAAGAATTAATTGTAAATGAAATAAGGAGACTTTCAAAGGACTTCGTAATTTCGACCAAGCTCCCATGTCTTTTTAGATAAATACATAATACTTTGATTTATTAAATTAATATAATCAGTCATATAAAGCTAGGTCAAATACTTTTTATAATAAGAAGTTTTACTACAAATACATTAACAACTTTTACATGAATCTTTGTGCTTTAAACGTGGCTGTGGATGTGTGGGGCAGATACGAGCGCAGAGTTATTGGGGAAGGGAATAATAATAATATGAATATTATTTATAATTAGAACTCCTGTAAAAGTGTTTCCATAGTCTAAATATTCTGATGTTTACACTTTGAGGCTCTAAGAAGGGGAGATCCTCCCTCTGGCATTTCAATGAGCTGAATGAATAGTCTGGGATGTTGCCATTTGTGATGCCTCCGCCCTTATGAAGGCGCCATTGCCACCCACGTAACCACCCACTGGTGCACTTTACCTCCCTCCCTTCCCCAATAACTCTGCACTCGTATCTGCCCCACACATCCACAGCCACGTTTACATCCACATACATTTCCACTTCCACTTCCATGTCCATTTCCACTCCAAGATTCCGTCCATGAGTTGCAGTTGGCGACGCGACGTGCCTAAAAAGAAATTTCGCTTGTTTTGGCATTGCCGCTTGACATGCGCTGCATTGTTGCTTGTTGTGTGTAGATGTTGTTGATGTTGTTGTTTTTGTTGTGTGTGCTGTGTGTGTGGCATTTAACACTATCAAGAGTCAAAAGTGCGTAGTGTATGGGGAGAGGGGGCAGGCGCTAAAAAGAGTGGAGCCGAAGTTAACTCAAAAATGTTTGCATGTTGCGTGCCACGCAAACATTCTGCACACCACCACCACCGCCGACGCAGGGGGATAGCAGTAGGGCAGGGGGCTGCACTGCAGGGCCATGGGTAGGAGGGCGTCGAGAAGGCAAAGGGGAACCCCATTTGCATGCAAGATTGGGCGCGCGCGCATGTCCAAAGTGGCGTCGTCGTCGTCGTCGTAGTCGGCGTTTGTTGCTGTTGCTCCGGGCTACAAAGTAGTCCTCCGTCCGTAGTCCCACCTCCTCACCCTCCTTCCTCTACTTTGGTAAAAACCCCCCATGGAACCCCCTTGAAACCCCTCCTAATGGAACCCCTTTTTGCTGCAACAGCAGCTGCTTTTGCTTTTTGCGATTGGCTGACTTGGCCTGCCCTTTTGGCCATTTTCGTGTGCATGCTGATAAGCCAAGTAGTGACCCCCTCGTGTTGGCCCTTTCTTTTTCGTATGCTTCTTGCCAAACAAGACGACATTGCCCAGTCTTGAAACCCTTACAGCCCTCCTCCTCCGCCCATGCCTTTGTGTGACATTCAATCAGAAAATGGCGTTTTCTTGTCAACGTCTGCCAGACCCAGTCGCAATCGCACTCGCATTCGCCGAGTTTTGGGTTTTGAGCTAGAGAAAGAGCCAGCGAATGTCACGCCCACGATTTTCGCTCTACTCAGCTCCCAGTCAAACCCCCTGCCCGGACGACGTGTCCACGTCCATGTCACAACAAACGCCAGGCTCCCAACAATAAGTCAAATGAACGAACAAACAAGGGGCCAAAGACGAGATGCTTTGTGTGAGCGAATCTTAGATGCTCTTGGAAGTACTAGGGATTATCTCTTAACTAGATATTATAAATTAATTAGAAATGAATGATTTAGATCAAGAACCTTTGAAAAAATTACATTGCTTAATGATCGTTGGTTTAAAACCATTTCCTAGTCATAAAAAACTGTAGTAGAGATCATTAACCTTCACGATTTGTTGTAGAAAGAACCATTGCAGGTCTAAATAAACATTACAGGTTTAGCTAATATTTCCCAAAAAACTGGCACAAAGGTCACTCTAATCTTTCTTAGGATGACCCAAAATAAGAAAAGACCCACACAATGTTTACTTCACTCTCTATCCCAACATAATTTAGCACCAACGAATGGCACACTTCATCTGTCCTCGTGATTCGTAAGAGTATCCCCGACTTGATGACTTCTGTTGCCTTTAGAAACAAGCACGAGGCCAAGGCAACATCTAGACTGAAGGAGGATCGAGGATCCGAGGAGGCAGGGAGACCTCTGGCTCCCTCAACAATGTCAACTGGTGCTCGTAAAAATGCACAAAGTCCAAGAAATGTCAAATAATTTTAGCAACGATATAAACCCATTTCATGTTTACGACAAACGTTCGCTCGGCTCGCTGGCCAAATGCAGATGATGATGATGATGTGGATGTGGATGTGGACTGGAGCTGGATGTGGATGCAGAATTTGCATGAGCCACGCCTTCGTCCGCCCACTCCAGCTCGTGTGGAGGCGTCGGCTGGTGCTCTTGTGTTTTCTAATGTCCTGTCATGTACTTTATGAGATGTCGAGCGCCAGCGCAATGCCAAAGATGGTGGGAGCTAGGGAAAGAGGGGAGGGATCTCGGGAAGGGTTACTGCTAGTCCATGGGAGGCAGGACAGGAACCGTGCGCGTTATCGTGTCAAAATGAAGGGACAAACGACAACGACAAGAACCAAAACGACACGAAATGAACGGCCCCGACCGGCGAGAGGATCCGCAGACCACGTTCCCGTCCAGAACGGACATATTAGGAGGCTCCTGCACAGCCTTTGCCCGGGTAACTATGCACTGAGATAAAATTTATAAAGCCTTTGAAGTAAATATGACTATTTATAGAGACTATCTTTGTAAATCAAAACAAACCCCAACTGCAAACTGAGCCTGTAGAAAGATGTTAATCTTAAATTAAATATATGTTTTAGGAACTCTTTTTGTCAAATTAAAGAATATATTTTCTTTGAGTGTACCCATCCCCTTTCCCATTTCTCACCCACTCGCTTTGATTGTTGGTTTTCGGCTTCGGCTCATTTCTCTTAGGCTCGCCGGCCGGCAATCTCATCTCATCCTCATCCTCATCCGCCGCCGACGCCTGACAGGAGCACAAGTGCAGTTTAGCAGGCTGGCAAAGAGCGGAAAAAGCTGGGAAAAGTGGGAAATAGGAGCAGAAGCAGCTGGGGCCATCGCATTAGCTTAATTTGTGTGGGAGGCGTCATTAGAGACAGGCGCCCTATCAAAGGAATCGGACGTGAAAGAGCATCAGGCCTCGGCAAAGGGCTTTTCGCTGAAGAATGAGCCACCAGCAGCAGGAGCAGTAGCAGCGTCATCATCATCCGATGAGGATCAGAGGATGAGAGACACAAAACTACAGGCCTGCAGTCTGAAGGGTATTAAGGGACATCGCAATTGGCAAGAGATGTGCACAGGGGGAAAAAACTAAAGAGAAAGCTTGTATTTGCGATAAATGTTAAGTAAAATCTTGCACTCAAGACTCATTTTAAGTAAATAAAACCTATTGATTAATACAATTTGTATTATTAATTTTTTACTTCATAATTTAATATAGAATGTACCAATTCAAACTCTAAGCCTTTGGCTCTAGATTTTAAATGTTAAAACAAAAAAAACCTTGTTAACCTTTAGTTCAGAGTTTATATTTATAATTCACACATGGTTAAGGTACTTGAAAGTCCATTACAAAATGTCTTTTCTCAAGTAGAATTATTCCTTAAAAGTTATCTTTTTTCACCCTTTAAATATTTACTCTATCTTCATTTGTTATATGTTTCCACAAGTGCTGATATAACCCATCCCGATGGTGATTGTGTAGATTCATTTGTCATATTCCCGCGAATGCAAATGAGGTAGTGTTTCAGTGAGTCACCATCAGCTCTATGCAAATTCCTCGACTTGGGATCAGCAATCATGGCCTGTGTTGGCTCAGTATTAAGTTCTTCAGAGCGCGATTTTTTCGCACTCGCACAAATTCCAATTTCTCCAGTCCCGCCCGGAGAAATCTCTACCCAATGAGCACTCAGCTTTAGGCCAACCCCAAGCCCTGGAAGCCCTGAAAGCCCCGTCTCCGCCGCCGCCGCCTCCTGTCAACTCTCATATACAATTTTTGTTTATTTTAGCAACTGATTTATGCATGAGATAAAGCAAACTTTGTAGACATTCTAAAGCAGAGCTCCAAATAGCACGAGGAAAAAAAGAAACCGAAAAACGGAAAATTGTATATTGGAGCTCGCAAAATATGCATAATATTTGATAATGCTTTCAGCGACATGTCCTTGCTGTTGTTGCTGTCGAGGAGGAGGAGGAGGAGGGGCCCCCTGGCTGAAATTTACTTTCAGCAAGGAGTTCTCGATCTTATCGAAGGCGCCATGTGAGCATAAATTTCGAGCTGCCGTCGCAGCAAACAACAAAACAGAAAAGGAACTAAGCAACATCCCAAAAGGTCACAGTCAATATGCTAAGGAGGGCTCCTGCCCCTTCGTGGCACCCCTTGATTGGTGGAGGTTTCAGATTGAAATAGCCGCCCTGCCAATTGTCGAAGGGCGTGTCCGCGTGCAGCAAGCAAATTACACGGCGATACTACAATTATTTCCTAAGCCCCAAATGGAACTACATGGGTATCTTCAGCTCCAGCTTCAGTTCAAGCTACATCTCCAGCTCCATCTCTGAGTCTGCTCCCCTCCAAGTTCGAACCTTCTGGCATTGTTATTATTTCAGCTGAAGAGGCTAACTGGAAGCCGGAAAGTTTGGCGAGCCCAAGCAATTAATACCAAAAATTACACACTTCCATTCGCGAGGATGCCTTGGGGGCAGGGATTCGAACTTAGTGCACTCAGAAAAATATACAAAAACAAAAATTAAAATTATATAAATATAGAAACTGTTTTTTAAATATTTTAAATGAAAGAGACATTTAAGAACACTTTTAAAAAGCAAGCCTCAACTATTTGTTTTTTTTTTATAAAAATATCTTTTATTTTATCATCTTCGCAGCTTATTTTAAATAATTTTCCCTAGTGCCTCTGGGTAGTACTGGCATCTGCCTACTGGTGACTGACTCACTGGTTACTGGTTCCTGGTTAGTTGGTTGCTTAATCGCTGATTTCCTGCCCGATGGCAGGACCAAGTTCTGAAGTTCTGGGCGCCCGTTTCCGTTTGCACTTGAGTGATTCTGCCGGGGATTTGGGCTCTTTGGAGGGTTCTGGGTGCTCAGTTCTGGATTCTGGGTTTCCTTCTTTTGTTTCTGCTCGGCGAGAGGGACAAGCTCATAAATAAATAAACAACACAAATAAATTCCGCAGCCGTGGGTTGCTTGGCTTCTCATAATCAAGCGTTGTCTTTATCGCTGCTAAGTATCTGTATCTGGGCAAGTGTCTCACCCTTCTTCTTGCCGGCCTTTTGGCCGCCTGTTGTCTTGGCCTTAAAGGCTGAAGTTCGCTTTATCCTGTGGAGCCAGTGAAGCGTCAAGGTGTACCAATTTGCAGGGCATGCTTCACTGCGCCTAATAAGTTTTGCCAACCGCATTGGATTCTTTCCAGAAAAACCCCGCAAGAACTTGTCAGGCCAAATGAATAAATTTCTGGCCAACTTTCCGAGGCGGCGGGCGGAGGGAGATGCTTTTGATTTCCAACTTGTCGCCCGATTGTCACACGTAAACAAAGCTTCAAATTTGGCCAGGTCCGGGTAGTCGATCTCTGCATCTCCCAACCCCTCGCTGTGGCCGTGCTCAGCAGCGTGCGAATGATTAATGGACGGTTAGACAAATGGAAATTGTATGAATTACATTAAAGTGTAGTTAGTTCGAATTCGGCAAGCGGCAACTCCGACAAGGGTCAGGGCAATGCCGAAAAGGGGGAAAATCCAAGCTGCACTCGACTGCCGGAGAACTTTCACAAATGCTGGCATTTTCATTCTATTTTCTTTCCATTTTTTTTTAGCAATGAACCGTTTTAAAATGATGTAAAAGTTTCTGCGGCAGTTTGTGGTTCGATTTTGGCGGTTGGAGCAGGGGAAAAGTACAGAAAGTTGGCTAATGAAGAGGCAGTGGCCATGACAAGGCTTTAAAATGAAAACCAGCAACCCTGAAAGTTTTATGGCACTCTAGGTTTTAATTTTAAAATTAAATCAGTTGAAATAAACTATTCTTTTTCTGGTTATTTTTAGGTTTTAAAAAGTTCATAATGAAGAGAGCATGATGAGACCTTAAAAATAAAATCCTCCCGGCATTACTCAACCCTCCCATCGACCTCGTTGTCAGTTTATGAAACCAATTTGAAGTCTGTGAAGTTCTTCTTCCCCATCACCCGCATATTATTTTTATGTTGAAATTACAGGGAAATGTGTGGCATGTAGAAAGAAATTCGGTATGATTTATGAGCTAAACAATTACGTGGCAAAGATGTTCCCAGGTACTCGTACTCGTATTAGACAAACGACAAGCTCTCTCTGGAAATGGAGACCCAACTGCAGCGAAAATTAAACCTAAAGTCGTGGCAGCTTTAATTTCCGATTAAGACCGGGGGAAACAGAAAAAATAAAAAATAAAATAAAAAAGAGTCCAGAGCCAAGTGGGGCCAACGAGCAGACCAAGAAATTGGCAGCCATGGAGGCCGAGGCCATTGCAATGGTGTATCATATAATAATAATAACAACCTGGTGTAGGGAGCAGGAGCCAAAGCTGGAGATGGAGATGGAGCTGGAGCAGGAGCTGGAACAGCAACATGGAACATGGAGAGAACAACAAAATTATTACAAAAGCCAGAAGGGGCAGGCCGGCCAAACGGCTTTTCGGGCTCTACCAATGGCCGGTTGCCTGCATCGTTTTGGAAAATCTACCTTGAAGGTAATTATAGTAATTACTTCACGAATCGCAAGTAGTGAGCGTGGCCGTTGCCTCCGTTCCTGTTCCTGTTGCCGTTGCCGTTGCAGTTGCAGCTTTACTTTTGCTGCTGCTGCTGCTGCCGACGTGCGACCGCCTAAAAACATCAACAGTTGCCCGTTCCAGAAAGCCAAACCCCGGGCCAAAAACCGAAACCCAAAGCCGAACCGTAGCAAGGCCCAACTGACCAACATGGCAGAGTGGATGACTGGCTGAGTGGAGGGATCTGACCGAAAACCCATTGATACCAGACAGAGACAGACATGGCTGCCACGGCTCCTTGCTTATCGCTTCGAGCCAGTTTTGCTTCCATGCCCTAAAAGAGGGTATTGTCTTTCAGGGATAAAGTTTGTCACTCAAAGATATTAGGTATAAGAAGTTTAATATTTATAAAATGTAATTCTTCATCATTATCATCAGGCCCCTACGAGAAAGAAATCTCAGAATAAGATTGTTGTTAGAGAACTTTTCTAGAAATTCCACCAAAGAAATTATTGTGTAATGTGACTACTATCTATAGATCTCATAAAAAACATTAAAGGTATATCCTTTTTTCATATTTATATTCATTAATTTTCTCACTTCTGAACTATGTTTTTTTTAAAAGACCAAAAGGGTATATAATTTCCAACTATCCTCACCAAAAATCCCTTCCATTTTCTGCTCTTTTTTGCGCTCAAGACCGACTAAGAGCGCCTGCTGCTTTTTGCTGGCACAATCGGATTGGATTTAGCTTTAGCCCTTGATTAGTTTTGCGCGCCGAGCGGAGGATGCCGCCAACTTGCTCTTATTATTATATATATCTACCTACCTACAGACCCCGCTTATTGGCTGCAGAGCGGCTTTTGGCTTTTGGCCAGGGGGATCGGGATCGGGATCGGTGAGCCGGCCAAGACTAATTTTCTTGCACACGAAGCAATTTGAATTCACCGAGATCTCCAGTGGAATTTCTTCATGTTGCTGTTGCTGTTGCTGCTGGTGTCCATGTCCGTCGGTCGGCGGGCGCTTGTTGCCGTTTTGTTGCCAGCAAAATTGCTCTGAACTTTGGCTGCACTCTTGCCAATTCGCAGTTTGCGATCACGATGTAATTTTGGAAATTGCCATGTTGGCTCTGTGGCTTTCGAATACGGTTTTGGAGTTGGCGGTGTTGGGCCTAATTTGTCGCCATGGCATGGCAGTCAGCATTCCCTTTTAGCCCTCTTAGTGGCCAAGTTATGACTTCCCGACTCTGCCGACTCTGACACAATTAAATCTGAGCGATCGCCGCAACCCATTGATAAATTCTAATTGTTAAATTTAATAGCCGTATCGATCGCTCAGGCAAAGGCCGCCGAGGCACCTCGATAGCTGCAGCCATTCGAATTTATTGGTACAAATGGCATTCTTAATGATGGTCAGGAGCCGAGTCGAAGTTGGCCAAGATCGCGGCGCCTCTTTATGCCGCTTTGTCGGCATTTGTCGCAGTAGCAACATCAGCTACATCGGATGCAACATTGCTACCTTCGACTGTGACTGTGACTGTGACTGCCGCTGCAGTTTTCCCAAAGCATTATAACCGATTTTTATTGCCCGCCATATATTTCATCTTATTGAGTCGTTCGACGGGACGGTGGTTACCCGATACCGAAGGGGAATCGATGACAACAAGTGCGCCGCCCGCCGCTTGATTGTCTTCTGCCTGTGAGAAATGTGCAGGAAATGATTTTGACATTGCAAAGGTGCAGTTGGGCTTAGCAAATATCTTTGCCGTTCTGGCCGCTTTGCACTGGGAAAAATATACAGACAAGGTTTGAAATTGAAGATGATTAAAACAAATGAATGGGAAATATTACATAAAAGGGGGTAAGAACTATAGACCTTGTTCAAAGAATTTTAGAAAGTTTTCCCTTCTTAATTTTACAAAGACCTACCAACACCTTTAGTTAATAAATATTTTATATTACAATTTATAGTTTCCCCTTTATTTTCTGTCAATTTTCCCTCTGTGCATCCACAAGAAGTTCCATCTACAATCGGAATGCCATCAGTTAAGCTTTTAGAGCTCGCCTGCGATCAGCTAACAATAAAGTCTGCAATGCGAGCCACACCCAGAGCAGGCAAATGATAGGGCGAAAATGCGAAAATACCTGCCTAACTGAATTAACCGGCTAATCAGCCAACTAGCCTTCAAGATCCTCCAGCCATGATCCCCCTTTGGCCACATTTCTCTAAACGAGCAGAAGTGAGTGGCTATGATGGCCCCGTCTTGGCTCGACTTCATCATCCCGCGATAGCCATCAACATGGCAGAGAGGATGGAAGGATGGAAGGAAGGATGCCAGGCCTGGGGAAGGAAATGCGTAGGCCGCAGCTGGGAATCTGAGAATGTGCCAGAGCAGTTGGAGAGGAGTCAAGGGGTTTGGTCTAAGGTGCTCCATCGAATCGATGCACACATGAAGATGGAGATGAAGATGGAGCTTTAGCCTAGGATGAGGATGAGCCAGCAAGTCCACAGATACAGGTAGAAAAAAGTATAATAAGGAAGTTAACAATATAATGAAAGGCTAAATAAATTCAGCTAATGAGTTCTTAATCATAAAGCCATATAAGAATCCCACAAAAATGTATAGCGACTGACAAACTAAAAGAGTATAGGAATTTTAGTGTGTAATTTTTAATAATGGTAAATTCCATCCATTAAACTCAAAAAAGTCACTTACTTTATGCCATTTTTTCTCTGTGCAGGAATAGGGACAGGCTTAGGGCCTGGCCAAAGCCAATGGCACAGGGCCAGCCTCCTTTTGCACCGCTGTCTCTAATTTCGCTGAAGCAAATAAATGTCGTTACAAATCACGATGGAATTCAAACCGCACCGTGTCGAAGTGGAAGTCAGGAGTGGAGTGGTGGTCCAAGAGTCTGGGGAGCGATAAATGGCAGTCCGAGACAGCGACACAGAGACCCGAGCAGCTCTGTGCTCCGGACTCCGGACTCCAGCTTGGACCTGGACTGAGACTCGGGCATGGCCGGGCTGGCTCATTATTTAATGGACTGATCGATCATAAAAAATGAGCTACATGCGAGCACAGTGTGTAAGTACAAGTCGCTGTCGCAGTCGCAGTTGCAGTTGCAGCCGCAGTTTGAGTTGGAGTCACCGAAGGAGCAGAATTTGGGAGCGGAGTGGGAGCGCCGCGTTTGAAACCCAAATGGAGCTTGTCATGTGAGTGGTACAAATGTTTTAGGCCACAATTGGAGCACTTCTGTTTGACAGTGCGTATGATTTATGCGCCTGCTGCTGCCGCTGTTGCTCCTTCATCTCCATCTGCAGCACCTCCTTCTCCAGCGGCTCCTGCTCCTCCCCCTCCCTCCCTCTCCTCCTTGTAATGCAGCTGGAACTGCAACTGCAACTCGAGGGATTTCCATGCGCACTTCCGCCGGAATTTCAGACTTGACTCTTCGGCCTGGCCGGCGGCTTTTGCTAACTGAAAATCTACAGGAAAAAAGCCGGATGGCAAACTGAAAAAAGTGCAACAGCTTGAACTAGGTGCATTGAGAGAAAATAGGACAAAGGATACGTAATACTATAATTAGGGTCTTCATTAGAAAAATTTCCATTAAAAACAAAAACTATGATGCTGGACTTAAACCCGCTTTAGTCGCGTAATTTCTTTTTCAACAAAACTATTTCTTTACTCTCCTTTTAGTTTGAACTAATTTCCCCTCAAATTTCTTTGTTTTTGTGTAGAAAACTCTGTATTTAGCCAGTTTATTAGGGGAGTTGAGCTGAGAGGAGTTGTAGTCCTGCAGCAGGACTTTTCACATCCGCTGACAGCGGCCTGTGCAACTGCTCTGCTGCTACCAACAATATGAAGTCGGCCAAAAGGCAGCCAACGAAATTCAGTGGAGCAATTTCTATGAAATTTATTTCACATGAAGATTTATCGCGATTCCAGACAGTTCTGGCGACACCTGCCAACGCCTACAAATGTAATTTATGGCTCTCCCGCATTATGCACACCAACTCACAGTCACAGTCACACACACACACACAGCACACACCAGTACACACAGCATGTGGCAACTGTCGTTGGTATATCACACTCCACCCTGACTCCCTCATTCCCTCTGGAATCCCTTAGTATCTCCCACCATTTAGCACACAAAATGCTTATAAGCGCTTGGAGCTCCCAGTGCCACAGCTCCTCTGCTCCCAACACTCATCATCCCACCGACTCCTGACTCCAGGCATCACTCGCTGCCCACAGCCTTAAATATATAGTCGTATCTGTCGCGAAAATTTGACTCTTAGTCATTCAAAGTGCAGCAGTTACACATTCCTGTTCCTGTAGAATAGCTATTTAATTAGAGAAGACAACAGAGAGACTATAATATGCTCATGTCTAAGAGTTTATTCAGGGTTGTACACATATCAATCTTAAATCAAGAATCTATGAGGTTAGACCTAAGTGCCTAACTTTCGCTATCATTAGGTTAACTCTTAAAACTACGTAAAAATTCTCTGTGTATTAAATCATCCAATATGTACATCTAACCTAGAAAAATCCGGTAACTTTTGAATTGAATTCACTCCCCAAAAAATATTCCATAAATAGTTTGCCACGAATTTATTGCAAAAATACATGAATCTATTACCGTTTCAGTCAAGTGGTTTCCCAGTTTATTGAATTATCCTCACAGCACTCTCCGCAAACTGGTCCATTACCATACACAACTGATTGGGGGACACACCATGTCATCCCATTATAGCTCAAAACTTGAGGTTGCTAACGTAATCCGCACACTTTGCTGGCTATAAGGTTTTCCCTTTTTTTTCGGACAACCCCTGGAAAAGCAGGAAGAACCCGAAAAACTGTGAGAGAAGAAGGGAGCCAATCCTTTGATATGTTGAACAAAGTGCCACTTGGCACAAGTTCTAACGAAATGCGTTGTACATTTGCATATGTAAGGGAGGGGCTTCTAGGGCAGAAGATGGAACAGGAACCACAGCAACGAGAGCAACTGTCATTTTGAGCTTTTTGAGAAATTCATAAACTGAAAAAGTGGATTTTCATATGAAATTTCTGCGTGTGACTGTCGGATGTGCGGAGAGAGGAGAGCTGGGGAGAGTGGCCAACTTTGAAATTCAAATGTGGTGCAGTGACAGGAGCAGCTCCACAGCCCCCGCCCACCTGAGATCCTTACAACCTGCTCGGCGTGTCGCACGCATGAACACCTCGCCTCAAGGACCTCTGATGGCTGATGGTGCTGCGGGGGTACAGCAGTAGTTGCTGCTGTTGCAAACAACATAAGTCGCACTAATGCCCATAAAAGTGGCACCCTCACCCCTCCCCAGTCTAAGCAGAGGGAATCTGCCCCAGACTCAACTCAACTCAGCTCGACTCTGGCCCAAAGTGCTCGAGATAAAGCCGAGTACTTGGAATGGAGTGACAAGTGGCCAGCATTTCATGCGAACTGCAGAAGACGACATTTTAATGATAAACACTCTCCGGGGTCTCCGAGGTCTCCGGGGTGCCCCTCTAAGCTAAGCCAGCCCCACACACAACTCAATAAACCTTGCCTCAAATGAAATGTGGCTACAAAAACGCAATTTAATAATTAACAGCACGAGCAGAGAGGCAGCAGCAACACCAGCACCAGCACCAATACCAACATCTCGTTGCCTTTATTATTGTTATTAACATTTTTGCGAATGCCGTGAGGCGAGTTTTAATTGATGGGCCCCCGTGTCGTGCCTCTCTCTAATGCAGTTGTACAAAAGCTGATGGGGGCTTAGCCTTAGTCTGGGCCGGAGCCCCGAACTCCCCTGTAGCTGCTGACTCGCTCTTTTGCATGTGCCACGCCCCCATGGCTATTATGAAATTATCGTCATCGTCTACGCAAACGTACATACATCTGTACATGTATATACATATTCCCCCGTCGGAACCGAGCCGCAGACCGACCCAGACATCGCTGGCCGGAGACATTGGCCAGAGTCCCACAGAGGCGGCCGCAGGCCATAAAATACACCAACCGAATGGGCCTACGCCGCGCTTCCTTGGCCAACAACTTGCTGCTGTTACCGCGATGTTGCAGAAGCCAGAAGCCTAATTGCAATTTACCTTTGGCTCTGCCAAGGCCCTCCCTCCGAATCGCATCTCCACTCGCGGTCGCAGTTGCCATTCTCCTACGGCACCTAGCTCGGTTGAGAATTTTAAATTGTTTAATGGTGACTAACTTACGATTCCAGGCCGAGTTAATTACGCCGGGGTGCATATTTGCCGATCCGATCCGACTGCCGGTGTATATGGCCCCAGGACCACACCTTAGCCACCACCGAAGGGGCCAGGACAGCGGCCATAGAAATGACAGACGCTCTCTTGAAGGGCACTGTGAGAAAATCAATTTCAATTTTTAACAAATTTGAAGCGTTTGAAAATCAAACAATATAATTTTATATACATATCAAAACTAATTGTTTTACTGACAATATAAAACAAGTCTTTACAACCGATACTATCACAAGTAATGCCCCGGAAAAATTAATTGGGAATTACAAAAAATAGTTTAAATTATTTTCTTCTTTAAAAAAAAAACTTTCTGAAAAGTTAACACATTAAAAATGTTTAAAAAGCTTTATTCCAAATTAATATACATTTTCTTCTAGATTCCTCAGGACCAACTAACACTGCAAATTACTTAGTAATTTCTCTCAGTGCACCGGCTTAGTCAACAGGTGCCGGGCAGCTCCGAGACACACCGACTGAGAGGGAATCGAGCGAACGATAGCATTTGTGAAAAATTAAACAAAATGAATTTGTAATTTCATGTCATAAATAATTGGTCGCTAACTCGCAGTTGGAGCCAAGTCGGGACCAAGTCCCAGTCCGGACGAGGCCGAGACCAAGACGTCCCTGCTCCAAAAGGAAAGAACCCGCAGCAGATAAGAGAACCAAAGAACCGAAGAACGAAGAGCGGACTTGGGCCAGAAATTGTAAAAGCTGAAATTACGCTAAATGCTGATTAAGTGAACATTTATCATCGCTAGTTGGCTGAAAACTGGGAACTTGCAACTGAAAACTGGGAACTGGCAACTGGCAACTTGCAACTCAAAATTGCAACTGCAGCTGTATCGAGGAAGTGAATGTGAATGCGAATGGGGGGCGCCTCTCTGTTGGGTTAGTTAATTTTCTTGGAAAAGCGACGGGCCACAGAAGCCACCGATGTTCATTGGCCGTGGGCACTTTGCGCGCGGAAACAGCTGTTACAGGAGGATGAAGAGGAAAAGTAGAGTCAGAGAGGATCGGAATAAATGAGCCCAGAACCCAGTAGTTCAAGCCGCGAATTAAGTGGTAAAAGTTCTCCCAAAGTGATTGCATTGGACCAGTGGGGGGAATTATAACCAGAAGCTTAACTAACCAAGCGAAATCAATTTTTAAATATTTTTTAAATCAATTGTTCTTTAAATATATCACCAAAAATAATCAAAATCCAGCAATGTCCATCTAGTAAATGCTCTACAAATATCTCCTTTAAAGCCCATTCTTCCACTCGTATTTCCTCCCATTCCAGGAATACTTAGAGCCCTTTCCTAACTAAGAAATAAAAGCTTGTTGCAAATCCTATAAGGCACCAGCACTCGACAGGCGCACAAAAAAAAGTGAGGAGAACAAATGAAATGGAACTTGGCGGCGGCTTATCAAAGACCAGCTCGTGTCCAGTGTCCACTGACCAATGCATCCTCCAGTTCAATGGCCATGGACAATGAGGGAAAATCAAAGACAATGACAAGTAGCCGGGAGATGAAAATTCAAGAAGATGCAACGTCAATTTGATACATATTTATGATAATATGCTTGGCTCAGTCAAAGCCATAAAAACGGTTCCACGCCGGGCCAGAAAGGGAAAAAAGTACTACAAAAAAAAACTGAGAAGAAAAGGGGGAGGCATCCGAGTTCCATTTGGCGGCAAATAAACAAACGAATCGAATTGAATCGATGTCGAGGAACGCCAAACCGAAGGCTGAAGTCTCAACGGTTCCGGACGCTCCGCAAGGTCCACCTTGTTAGTGGCCGGGACAGACAGTAACCGCTAGGTCTCGGGATCGGGATCGGATCGAAGCCGACCCCAGCCGAGCCACATCCTTAGCCTCATTGTTATCGAACCATATCAAAATGATCGGCGAGCGTCGAGCCAGCCGCATTTGCGTACCCCGGCTTCGAGGGGCTGTGGCGGCTTCAACTGCGATTGTGTCCGCCGAAACAGCTA
>JAEIHY010009732.1:0-14035 GCA_018904565.1 Drosophila tsacasi
AAAAAAGTATCATGCAAAATTTCAAAATGATTCATTCATTTCTTCCCTGTCAAAAAAATCTTCAAAAAACGGTATAAAAAAGGGCTTGTTACATGTATCGCCCCCCTTAAGGTACTTATTGGTACTTAGAACAAATTTGTTTTTATTCTGATTTTATTTCCGTACTCTGTAAAAACACAATTAATTTGTAAATCTTTATTATTGGTTTTAAATGTGTCGCATTCTTATTTTTTTTTTTGTTAAATAACTAGCCAGTTAGCAGCTGAGGCCTTAAAAATGTATTGATTTTATCTGTCTGAAGTTTAAACAATATTAACAAACAAAATATCCATTTGCAGAAATTTAAATTGGAGGATAAAATCCCCGCAGTTGGTGACATTTCGTGGCTAAGATAGCAGCTGATAAAATGTATTCTTCTCAAGATCGTCTAGGAAGCAGGAAATAAATGAATAAAAGTGTTATTAATTCCATTTTGCAATCATCTTTAGGGTAATTTATATACTATTCAAAAATTTGAAAACAAGATAATCCTTATAATGTAGTTAAGTTCTAATCCACCCATTAGGTGGTGAATACATTGTTTAAGACAGTTTCAAATTTGAATTTTATGTTCTGCTAAATGACTTCCTTCAAAATAAAACAATAAAAGCCAACTTCAATCTGTCAAGCTGCTCTTGTGTCACCAGGAAATAGCAATTTTAAGAACGATAATAGCCTCAGTCGAAGAAACTTTGCCCATAAGTTGCAATGCCAATAAGTTACGCGGCATTGCCAAATATTAGGGCAGTCACATCTTGTACTGAGGCTGCATCAAGAGCTGCAAATGATTTTAGTAAGCAACTGGCTTGAGCAAGATAGACATTAAATAAACTATGCGAACAATTCAGGACAAATTGCAGGCTAAATCTTTGTTCATGAATAAGACAATAGTGAGGACATTGTTTAACAATTTTACAAAATTAATCAAAAACCTAAAAGGGCCTCATTTAAATTCCCAAGAACTAATCAATTTTAAAAACAAAATATAAAAAACAAGTATAAACACAAATTTCAAAGCAAAACTAAAGATGCTCGTTCATCAAACTAAAAATCCAACAGAATAGAGTAGCTTTACTAATATCGATAAACTGCTTTTTGGACTAGTTATGGGGTTTTCAAATATTGATTTGTCCCAAGGTATGATAACCCAACATATTTTAATCTATGTACACTGAAACATTGTAATTATTTTCATTCAGGATTTTATTTTATTAAAATCGGCAGACAATATTACGTATAACAGATCGACTCATTTTCGGTTAGCTTCCTGAAAGTATGCCTTCTTTTATTTTAACTTAGTTAACTTTGCTAACTTGGCCGAAGCACAGACATGAACCACAGCACAAATGCAATCCACAGCGGAGACGCTAGCGACAGCACGAATTAGAACCAGAATGTGGAAGCTAAGTGTAGCTTACCCAAGTTTTTCACTGACTTAAAACGTTACACTCAAAATCTATTTAATTGATTATATTTATTTATTTATAGTCTGTTACATCATTTTTGAACTAAACTAATAATATATAATAATAAAAAACTATATAATATACAATTAAAAATAATGCTCGACATACTCGTAATTGTAACATTATTTGAATAAATGTTGACGAACATTGTTTAGTAGTAATCTTGCCCGTAAAAACAGAATTATGTTCTAGTGAAAAAAAATATAAATTCATGAACACTTAAGAATTACAATATCTTAAAATACTCGTAAATGAAAATATATATGTTAAAAAACAACTGTCGTAATTTTTTGTACATATTTCAATAGATATGGTGGCCCGTTCCGACTTATAGCCTTTTAAAACGAGCGCTTTATCGCATATCACAAAATCGTCCGAGTTGATGCTATTAACTAATAACTTATTAGCAATAACTAGGTATAGGAAACTTAAACAATCTTACTAATGACAAATCCTTTAGGATTCAGTATAATAATTTTATATTCAAAACATGAAAGACTAGGCCTTTAAATAAAATGTATTTAATAATTATATTTAAAAAAGTAAGTTGGACGGAAATGTTTATAGATCTACTTTAAATTCTTAACGGTTTGAAATTAAAGATTTATTTGCCATAGAATCGGATGGAAAATATTTATAAGATTTTAGGATTTATATACTTACAGTATTGGTGATTTTTATTTAACGGAACTCGATCGATTTCCAATGAGAGTTACTGTATGACGTCAATATAAACTAAAAGCTCTCTGATTGGCTAAGTTATACTTATTATTATCAATATTAATTGATTTTGAGATTAAAATGCGCAAATTTCAGAATTTCTTGAGATCTTGCTGAGATCATCTGATCTAAATAGAACATGATTTGTTTGTTTTTTCCAAATTTTAAAAATGATTAAGTCATTAAAATTGGTAAAAATGTACAACAATGAAGCTTTCAAGCTGGTGTACATACAAGTATTAACATTTAATTTTAATTATTAATACTTTTAAGGGCTTGAAAAGATAAAAAGAGGCTCCTGTCCCTTAAGACATTTTCTAGATAGCAATTTATGTCAGCCATCGTTTTAAAGCAAAAACGAACCCAAAACAGAGGAAAATAAATTTGAAGCAATCGCCTTATAACATCTCACTGCCTGTGAGTAATTCGAGTTTGATGGTGATACTCAACAACACTGACGACAGTTACCGACAGTTGGTAGTGCGGCTGAGATAGTATCTGAGAAACTGTAAGATTCGGCACATCCGCAAGATCGTCGTCTATATCCATGGGCTCGGAGCCAAGTGGAGGACCACCCGCACCCACAGCCACATTTACGTCGACATCCACATCCATTGGCTCCGATTGATCTTGGTTGAGTTTTGGTCGCTTTATGCCGGTGAAGGCCATATTTGTAATATTACAGGCCCGAGGGCAACAAGTGTAAATGTATTTTGATTGCACTCTGCAGACGATTGGTTGAAAAATATGTATATGTATGTATAAAGTTGTTGTATATTGTATATATATACTTGTGTGGTTCGCTTGTTATGTTCGCTGTGTGACGTATGAGCTGTGGGGGACTTGCTGATATTAAAATATCATATTTAAGCGAGCTTATCAACTAATAACGACTTGAGAATTCCCGTGGTCGTGCCAGAGAGTAAGCATTATCACTAATGCTCTTTCGATTTAAGCAAGAAACTGGTTAGGGCAGCGAATCGCCCTGCAATGGTTCATCTGCTTAAAACGCATCCCGATGGTAAATATTATGTGCGTTATATGGCAAGTTCAACTCCCACATATACAATTTTTTATTTATTGAAACATAAAATTATTTTAAAACATGTTTCTTCTAATAACAAACTTAACATTTTTAAAAATAATTAAAAATTCTGTACTTTAGGGAACAAAAGATGTGTACGTATATATTAGAAGCGCATGTTCAGATGTCAGTATTGAGCAAAATCTAAGATCGAAGCAAGGACTTCTCAGGAAACGTGTTAGATATTCCACATTGTGAGCTCCACTCACGGTTAGGAAATAAAATAAGTGTTGTTAGTTATACCTTATCTCCTAGTAGTCTTTACCAGTATTAAGATGCATTTTTAAGGATTTCTTAGGCTACAAAAAGAACAGTAAAATTCTGTAAAAAACTTTTTAGCTAAAAGTCCACTTCAGTTTCCCATTTAGAGTCCGGTCTTTTCTTATAAACTTCACACCCACCTCCCATATCAGGTATATATATATCAGCTCATCAAGAGAAATTTGCTATATTTTCTTTTGGAAGACCATTTAAAAGATAATTCCTAATGTTTTAAGAAATGCCGATCTCCTTCCCACCAACCCAGCAAGTCAACCAGCAATTGTTAATCTTAATGGTCAAAGCACCTTTCGATTGCAATCAGTCGCATTGTGCGGAATAATGTAAGCTCCCGAAAAGAATTATTTTTTAATTCAAATAAAATTAATTAAAAATTAAAAATGTAATTGTTTTACAAAACGAATAAACAAATTCTTGTTCTTTTAAGCTACTTAACATTTTTGCCGAGTCTGTGTTTGTAGTATATGCTGTAGGCGACATAAACTCTTTAATGATTTAATGATACTCTTAATTATTTCATTGCTTTTGTCTTTTAGTACTTAGGATCTGGAGGTGTTTAGTATGCGTAAAAGGTTAATAGCACATAATCCTGAACAATTCTGTGTGGATAAGTTATATGATTCATTAAAAAATATATTTTGTTGCTTTAAGCTCTGCTCTTAGCCTAATTATGATGTTAAAAGATGTCATGTTTTTGGTAATGTATAACAACACCAACAAAAAGATAAATTATATTATATTCTATTCAATTTTATGATAACCTTTTCTGTAAAGTTCTGTTGTATTATTTCTGTAATACACGTTTTTTAAATTTATTTTATATGCTACGTTTTAATATTGCATAAAGGATTGAAGGCCTTGCGTTTTTTATGAATTTAATTCAATAAATAATTGATAATAATTTAAAGCTTAAAATAAACACTAAATTTGTATTTGTTTTGCTAAAAACATTAACATTTGCTTAATATAACTATCATAGAGAGACAATATGTTTACCTAGCAACACGCACATTTCGATTTCTGTCACACCTGCCCGTTTTTCAACCTGTAAATACTTTCATGCACACCGTAGCTATAGCGACTTAATTTCTTGTTTATTATTGTTGCCAACAAACGACAACAGCCGCCAAGATGCCGAGACAAATATTCCAGACGTACAAGAAGGTGGTCAGCACCATAGACCCGACCCGTCATTCGGCCAAGTTCAAGGAGATCGACGAGACGAAGACCGAATCCGAGCCGGCCTATGATGAGGAAGAGGAGGGCTACTACGAAGAGGAAATGGGTGAATACACGGCCAGCGATTTCAGTCTATCTGAGGGAGAACCGGCACTGAATATCGGCAAGATCGACCTCTCGTTTCCGGAAACCATCGAGGAGTTCGAAAACAGTCCGCAGTGCTATCCTCCGTCTTACTACACGCTGTCGCCCAAGGAGCGGCTGCTCCTCCTCTACGCCGAGAATTTTCGCAAGCAATTGGTTCTCTCCTATCCAAAGAAACGAGCCATGGTCCTGGCATTGCACAACGAGTGCAGGGTCCAGGTAGGTTTCTTACGGTTTTATTTTGAATATATTTGTTAGAATTTATTTTCTGTTGGTTTTTAGAAATTTGTGTGCACTACCATTAGACCAACAGCGTTTATTTACCCGGAACTCATATCCAGTGTGGAGAATATCGCCAAGTTTGTCGCCGATTTTATTGAATATGAGCCATTGGAGGATCAAATTAATTTGGTGAGTCTACTTGTGGTTTATTTTTAGTAGTTTATAGTTTAAAAATTATACAAATAAAGAGGTTTAACAATGAACTATGAATTCTGAAAAATACAATTTACCAAAACCCTTAGAGTGTCTGTCCGCAGATCTAGTTAAACTATTATAATTATTTGCAATTTTCTATGGGAGGTATATTTGAAGACTATGGAATTGTAGAATTATTTTATGATAATGATTTTATTATTATTATTGTTAAAATTTATTAAATCTTTAGATAATAAGGTCTTCTGAATTGCCAGAAGTTAACTTCAATCCAAACAAACAAATAAATAATAATATTGGTTTAACAAATATATACGATATAGTTATTGCGAATAAGGATTACATGTCTAAGAGTGTCTATATAATCGAATGGACTATACTTTTCGTTTAAGCTATAGACGTGTTTCCGCTTTAAGTTCCGCAAAAATATGTCAGTGTTGTCGTGGAAACGGTGAAGCTAGTTTTTAAAATTACAAAAAAATTACACAGGAAAAAACAGAAAGTTTATAAACAATCAAAATGCTCACTGCACTTCACTTTTCACTTTCGATAACTTATTTTGTAATAAGAAGTTGGAAGTTTGTTGTTCAAGTTATTTAAATTTAATTTGAAATGTTGTTTTAAAAATATCATATTTAATAATAAATTAAAATCATATTGCGAACCTGGTACTCTTCCCATTTCTTTTACACTGCGCATATACTATATAAATATTTTATATACATTAATTATTATTGTTATTAATTGTACAATTTCAAATGTACCTACCTCAGTTTCATGATGTCCTCCTACGAAAGGATACTTACTGTGCCTGTAAACCTGCAACTTTTCCCAATCATAAATAACAACAATGTCGGATGCCATTTTAAGAGTTTCATAAAAATTATCTAATTATTTGTTTATTGAACATGTATTTAAAATTACATTTAAATTTGTAAATGTCTTTATTTAAATATCGCATTAATTTCGAGTTAAGAAAATTCTTTTGAGCACATTCTTATTACATTTCCATTTATCATAATACGAAATTTAAAAACGCTTGATATCAAATGCACGTTGCTCGCGGCAACACTCGCCTTGTTGCAGTTCAAAGGTCGAAATGGGTCGTAACAAAAAATAAAGGCTATAACATTTCTCTAGAATGCAGGGGACAGAACACAGGACTCGGGGGCGAACTGATTAGGTTAATGCACAATAGCTACAAGGAGAGATTCTCGATATATACACTTAACCCGTACGATTAATTAATGTTAGTACAATGGAATTGAATCGAAAAAGACTGAAGTTAGTGGTAAGCGCCTGACCCTGTCTCTGGCCGGTCCTCAGGCTCGATAGGTTCACAGCTGGGAGGAGACACGCGTAAATTCGGAGGAGGAGTCCGAGTCCAGGTCCTAGTCTAGCTGGAGCTGGAGCTCAGTTCGTCGTACTGCTGGTACTCGCCCGTGATCTGGCAGTCGTCGTCAGTCGGGTCGTCGTCGAGGTCACAATGTACAAATTCGTAGGGGGGGAAGAACAGGGAGCTTAGTAACGTGGCCGACGATTGGTAGACGGCTGGCGCATACACATGGCATCGGGATGTGGCGGCGGCGGCGGTGTCCAGCACCTGGCTAGATCCACCTGGCGACGGCGCCGCCGGGCCCCCCAGGAGCACCGGCTGGCTCGAGTCATTCGTATTTGTATTCGTATCCGTGGCTGGCTCCGTGGGCGCCAACTTTGGCTTTTCCTATTTGCGGCGTCGGCTCTTTCCCCGGCTGCTGCTCTCCTCCAACTCCCCGGCGGTGTCCTCGGCATTGTCCGGTTCGCAGGACACGGCAACGGCGCTGGGAGTGGGAACCGGAACGGGCACCATCTCGTTGCCCGACTTGATTGCGGCGATCAGGAAGCGCAGCTGCATCAGCTGCACCGCAGTCACCCGGGGATTGCTGCAGTTCTCCAGCCACTGGAGAAACTTCTCGCCGTGTCGTATGGCCTCCACATCCTCGTCGTCCTCCTGCATATACCTGGCCTTCTCCTCCTCGTCCGTCTTGTTGGAATTGTTATTGTTATTGTTATTGTTGGCGCTGACGTCGTTGTTGTTCGAGTGCGTGTTGGTTGTGTCATTGAAGCTGCCCTCGGACTCGGAGCCCGCTTCCGGTTCCGGGTTTAGCGGTGCCCCTATCTTGAACAGCATATTGTCCAGGATCTTCTTGCAGTCACTCGGCGGATCATCTTGGGGCTCCTCCGGGTTGTTGGTCGTCGTATTGGGACTTTTGTTGCCATTGGGTGAGTTAGCCATGGGACTTTGCGAGGGCGTAATTTCCTTGCCGGCTGCAGATAGATCCTCTGGCTTTCCCGCGCCCTCCGCGTCGGCGTCCGCCTCGGCCTCCACTTCGCCCTCGAGATCGGTTTCGGTGGCTTCATCGGCCTCGGCATTCGGCTCGTTGGAGGACAAGCTGCGTACCGATGGCGTCTCAGTCTCTTTGGTGAGATGGGAGTACAGGATGTTGGAGGGGTCACCGCTGCCTCCAGCCTCGGCGGCCGCAGCGTTGGCCACCTGCTGTTGCAGGGAGTTGGCCTGGAGGGCAGCCAAAGTCGCGGCATTGGGATTGAGGGTGTGCAGGCTGGCTCCAAAGGCCTTGCACCAGTTGTACCAAGCTGCGTTCTTCTCATCCAGGCTGCCCGATGGCGTGGACGAGGGCGTCAGCGGCGCTGAGGGTATTGGCGGCGTCAGACCCGGCTGTTGCGGCTGGCTCATGTGCTGGGGCGTTGAGGAGCGGATGGGAGGACTGGTCACGCCCAGTGGGATCGTGGGCGGGTACAGAGGGTTCAGGCCCAGCATCGTCTGCTGCGACTTGAGCCAGTAGAGTAAGGGATCCTCGGCCAGGTTGGAGAGCGTCATCATCTGCGGGGGTGCGATCGCAGCACCGGGACTCTTCATGTCGCCCGCCTTCACCTCCTTCTTGATGCTCAGATTGAGGCTGCCCGCTTGCCCGGGAGTCTTCTGTTTGGCCCAGTTCTTCACCGATAAACCCGATGGAGCGCGATCTCCACTATCGCTCCTGGGACTCTGCACTTGCAGGGGCGCCTTGGGATTGGCATTGGGATTGGGAGTGACATTCGGATTGGGATTCGGGTTCCTGGGTGGAAAGCTGCTCAGTCCGGACATGGCCGCGAGTCCGGGATTGAGCTGGGCCAGCAGGTTGAGGTTGTTGGTCAGCTCATTGAAGCTGATCGCCAGTGGGCTCTGCTGGATGCCCGTAAGTCCCGAAAGGTGCGTCAGACTTGACAGCGGACTGATGGCGTTCAGGGAGGGATCAGCGGCGGCGCCGGGTCGGTTAATGTCGGCTCCAAAGACCTTATTCTTGACCCCATTAAAGGCCACATAGTCCACGGGCAGACCGTTGTAGCTCAGCTCCGTCAGGTTCTTGTTTGTACTGTAGTCCAGGCCGTTGAGGGGCGATCGCTTGAAGCCGGCCAGCTCGTCAAACTTCAGCTTGTTGGAGAAGTTGAGGGGCAGGGCGCCCGCGTCCAGGCGCTGGCGCTTCTCTGGCGGACCCAGTGGCCCCATCGGCCCCAGCGGACCCCCACCGGGCACGTCCAGCTTGTCCGCCAGGGAGTCGGCGCAGAGTTTGTCGGCACTGGACTGGCGGGACATGAAGCGCAGCTTATCCTCGTTCTTGCACCAGCCTCGCAGCGTGGACTCCGGCACACCGATGTCCCGGGCCACCGAGGCCTTGGACTCGCCATCGTGGATGCGCTGGATGGCATGGATCTTGTCGCGGGGCGTCAGGCTCCGCAGGGGCCGCTTGCCCTTGGTGCCCATGCGGATGTTCATGTGGGGGTAGCTGGAAATATCCAACTTGAGGCCGTTGTCGAACAGCTTGGCGCCTGAAAGGATAGCGGGAGAGCAGAGGAGAGGAGTCTTAATTAATTACCGTGACACACTTGGCATATCGCCTATCGCATATCGCATACAGTGCGTTCCCATTCGCCGTTCGGCCAGCACATATATATCGCTATGTGCTCGTCGCCTGGCGAATGCGCGTCCATGTACTTGTGGCCCCGGTGTTTCGGGGTTGGGGGTTGTCAGGGGCTGAGGATGGGGCTGCTACGGGTGCCACGGGTGTTAACAGGGTGCTGTTTCGCATTTTCGCACGGGTCTCCAATAAAATCGCAGCGCGCGCTTTAAAGTTTTACAGACAAGTCGCGGGCGGTGTAAATACACCGCACACCCGTACGTATGCGCTATATTGCGTATACGTACGAGTGTAGGTGTACGCTGTCCCGAATATACATATGTACGTACGTATTTATATAGGTACACAGCAGCTTCTCCTGCTTGCTGAGATGACAATTTCGTCCGCTCCGCTCTCTGCAGGCAAATGAGCTGCGGCACGCCCCCTTTCGCCTCTTTGCGCACGAAGGACATGCCAAAAATATCGGTGTGTCGGTGTGTGTATACGGGGAGACAATGGAATATGCTAATTGGTGCGTTGCCTTCGCGCCGCGACGCGCCTGCTCCAAAATGCAGCGCGCAACGCGAGCCACGAATAAGCAACAGGACGAGCAGGACATTCGGCAGGAGACTCCCGAAGTGCTCCCGAGCTCCCGGACTCCACAGAATTTATAACTTGTTTACCTGTTTCGCTGCAGCGCAGAGCGAACATCCCTCAATCGCAACGGCCGGCCATCGCCTGTTGCGCCTTAGCCTCACTCCTCACTCCCAGCCTGCCTGCCTTTCTTGCCACTTCCTGCTGCTTCCCAAAAACTGTAGCAACGGCCGGGGCAGGTGCAGCGTCTTTTCGGCCAAGCTCAAGTCTTCTTCTGGCCCGGCCAAGTGCGATGCCAAGATAGAACCTAAGCGAACAACAATTTGCTCCGCCTCCATCTCGCCAGAAAGTGAGACATGCAAAAGAGCTCGCCCCGTGGTGCAATTTTAAAATGAAAAACACGTTTTGCGCATGACTGACACATGATTTCTTTCCTCCTCTATATATATACATTCAAATATATATACGAATATATATGTGGCATTCAAATATACAAGGAGACTGGCTATATGAGAGAATAGACGGAGACTGAGGAAGAGAGGCCCAGCTGCTGCGCTAAGAGAGTTTCGAGGGGAATCAAGAGAGCAGCAGGTAGCCAAACTGGTGGAGTCTTTCGTTTGGACATCCATCGAAATGCCGTCTTGGCAGGTTTCGCAGCCACTTGAACTGGACTTTACACGTTGCCAGCTATTAATTGGGGGATTCTGGTCTTGGGGCTTAGTTTCCTGGGTTGGATTTTGGTATAAACTTAAGCAGGGGAATCGGGATAAGCCATTGGCAAGCGGCCAAATCATCCAATGCTTTGTTTTGAGGCTAAGATACGAATATTATACGAATAGGTTCAAAACAACATCATTAATGCTCGGGAATGGTTGAATTTTTGAACTAATGATCACAAGTTTTTAGATTATTGAAAGGAAAACATTTAATAAATTAAATAACGGGAAATTCAAAGGTAATTTTTTTATTTTTATATAATTTAACAAATTAGGCTTTGACTACGAGACAAACAAGTCCTCAGAAAACATCTTAAACATATATAAACATGAATCTAAAATCAATTTCAGCAAATTTATAACGTATCAAGCATTCCAATAAATATTTTATTCTGTTTTCTATATAAAATATACAAATGAAAATGAAATATTTAAATCAATTTTAAATTTTCTGTTTTATATTTAAAATATTATATTTAAAGTAAAAAATATTTAAATATATATAATTGTTGAATACGAAAATATTTGCTGGTAATATGAATTTTAAGGATAATTTAGCATAAACGGAAATCAATTTAATGTAAGTTGTAAAAACAAAAATTTTAAACAAAATATTTAAAAGTTTCGAAAAAGATATTTCAAAAACTTTTATTAGCCAGATTCAAAAACAAAATTAATAAACACTATACACTATTAATATAAAAATTATAAATTCAATAAAATAAATTTATATTAAGAACAGTTTATAAACAATAAATAAACACTCAATTAAGTTGCCATTTGAAATCATAATAAATGAAAATCAAGAACCAGAAGAGAAAATCCAGCACACAATTGATTAGCCCCATTAATACCTATTTGAATGATTAGTCCCATTGATTGGCCGAACTATTATTATTGACCTAGCCCGACACCCAATTCTACTTGGGGTTTAATGCACACTTCGCCAGGTGCTGGCCCCCACCCCACTCACACCCAAAACACACACAACACCTAAGTCCCCCCAGAATAAGTGGGATGCTCATAACCAATAGAGCAGCAAATAACTGTGTCGACGATGGTGCATGGAATTGGGCCCACTCCTCAGACTGGCCAGCCCTCCCCAGGACTCTCGCAGGACCCTAAGCACCCCCTCGAACCTGCACCCAAACACATATCGAATAAAACTTTTACAGCTGTATAAAAATTACAAGGTCTTTGGCCATTCAGCAGCAGTCGGAAAAGAATTTGTACTTTCGCTTTCGCCGGCACAGGGAAGGTCCTTTTCGTCCTGCCGTGCTGCCTGCCGTCCTTGTCCTGGCCGGCTCGCCATTAAACTTTTCACGAACCGAACTGGGACAGTGAGAAGTGTGTAAAAAAATCTAGTAACAACAGAAAAAGATGAAAGAAATAAATATAAAAGAATTACACCAAGTTTGTCAGTGTGTGTGAAAGGGGGGTCTGGGTCTGGCTCCGGCTCTGTCTGTGTCTGCTGTGCACACACACACATGCACACTCGCAGGACACTCACTCACAGGACATACGTACGTACGGCTGTATGTACGGCTGTAATGGAATGGCCAACCGTCTGGCCATCTCCGAGTGTGTGAGTGCTGGTGAGCCTGTGTGCTAAGAGCTTCTGATTTTCCTATATACAATTATAATTTTATTGTATTTACTATTTTTTCGTTTCTTTGGCTTCGTATTGAACTCGCTCACAGACTGGGGCAGGGGCAGGGACATGGTGCATGCGGCAAGGACATCCGGTGGGGAGCTGGAAGCTGGGAAGTCTGGCGAATGGAGGTCAACGACTGAAACTAGCACTAATATGTGCAAGCGTTTGATAGCTCCATTCGGTTGTGTTAATGTAAAAAGAAATAAAACACAAAAAGAGGCAACAAATAAAAATAAGAATTCCGTAGATAAAAGAAAAAGTTGCCTCGGCTTGTGAGTGCTTCTCTGTGTGTCTGACTGTCTGGGACGACTCTCACACCCAAGATATGTACATATATGTATAGTACATGTGTCTGCTGTAAGTTTGGACCTGTTGGAACCAATGATATATGTGGCCTCAAGCGGCATTGCACCTTTTTATTGTGTGTTTGTTTTGGATTAACTCGATTAATGTTATGCCAGATTATCGCATTGAAACGAGCTTTACCGTTTGGCGATTCGCATTCGTTTCAGGACTCCTAGCTTGATATTGAGCGGCGGCGGATGAAATTCCCATTAGATGTGTATTTAGCGACATTTTATGAAAAAAGTGGCTGCTTTAAGATTATATATTGACCCTATTTCAAGATAAGTTTGTGATAAACTAAAGCATTGACAATCCTTTAGGATGGCTGTCAAATCTTTCTTCATAAAGATTTGAAATACTATTTTTTATGTCTAAATTATTTATCTTTTTTTGTGTTTTTACACAAATAATGATTAACTAGTTATATAAATATAGCTAAGAGATGACATGCCGTGGGAAGAAATACAACAAGAACACAGATTTTCAATACGGTTTTAATTAAACTATTTTCAGTTTCAAAGATATTATATTCGATTTTTTAGATATATTGATCCCGTTTTGTTGCAAAAAGTCGTTTTAATTCAAATTTACATTGGAAATTAATCAAGAAATGGTGATAGTTTTTAATTAAAACTTTTACTGTGGAGAATTTAAAAGTATATACATATTGTACTTTTTAGATGTAATATAAATATGAAAACTATACGCTTCTTAAATATTTATTTAAAAAGTTTCCCATACAAAGAAAGGTTCCAAGCTTGAGATTTATCAGAAACAAAAAACAAGAAACAACTAAAACCAGCTATAAATTTGGATCACATATGATATACCCCAAAGGATATCTTCTAAAATATAAACTATATTGCGTTAAAGCGTTGTTTTTCAATTAATATAAGTTAACTTAAACAATATAGCCTTTAAGATCACTAAGTCATCTTGGGAATTGGAAGAGTATACTTTAAATTATTAGGTGCGATCCTCACTGTATATTTTCATCAACACTGAATTTTATTTAAGATTTAATTATGATTATTTGCCGCTCTGATCCTGACGTAAATAAGTTCAAAATTAACACAGTATTCCAGGGAAAAATGTTTCCAAATTATAATTAACAAATTAATCCATTAATGTCGCGACTAATTTAAAAATTGATTCTATAAACATTTGTATCTGCCTAAAAATATCTTGATTAGCAGAAGACTCACTTATCCTTTTAAGATATTTTTAAACGCTTTTGATGTCACAAATTTACTTAATGGCAATATTAAAACCCCGCACTTTTCAAGTTCAACTTAAACAAAATCCTTTGTATAAAGGGCGCAATAAACCACTTTTATGATGATTTCCTTCACATACTAACCTTTTTTGGGAACTTCCGGGGAGAAATGTGATATGAGCCCTCCAACGAAGGCGGGAACTTTGCAGTTTGTTTATCTTTTTGGTTT